>JARHVA010002147.1:275000-572500 GCA_037957365.1 Torreya grandis
AATGCTTCCTCTCTTGTATGAACCTATCAAGTTTCAATCTCTTTAAATGCATTCCTTAAAGGGTGCAATGGCAAAGGGGTGGGTAGACCTTTAATGCTTTGTAATAATTTTGGTCCCTATACCATTACCTAAAACCAATATAAGCTAATTTTATCCAACTCCCTAAGTAATTAAAACCCATTTATACAATCCTCTAATCAATTCACCTTCCAAAATAGATTTGGACTAAGCATATAACCATTTTCTTCATTTTCCTACTATGTCAGCCATGTCAATCTTGTTATGGATAGAGTTCACGTTACAAAACTACATATGCCTGACTGACCAAATTTTAGACCTAATGACTATATTTACTTCCTAACAAGATCAAGTCAATTGATATTATTAGCTAAATTCTTGATAGGTTTAGGGTCAATTATTATCTCTAAATTTAGACATCCAATTATGAACACCATTGTGTCAAAATTATCAATCTTACTCAAAATTCTATGATAATGCACAATTTGGGCCAAAATCACTTAAATGTTCTAAATGGTTCGAGCTTGTCATATACAAGTGCTGATTTAGGCTAATATATCCCTAAATGGGGAAATGCATGTTATGTGATTATTAACTTTTCTCAAATAATTTTGAGTCAAAATGATGAAAATGCGATTTGATGCTCTGAACCACTGAATTCTTCTAATTTAGAAGCACATGACATGTGCATGTGTTATTTCATATCAACAATGTCCTAAGTGGGGTATTGTTTTATATGCAACTAATAGCTTCTTATAATATACAACTTTTTCTAATATACTCTAGTCAAATTATGACCCAGTAGATTGACATTTTGACCATTTTGATTAAATGATCAACCACTTTCCAAAGAATTGCTTAAATTTTAATTAACTTGACTTGAGGAAATTAAACTAAACTAAGAGATTAAGAGGAAAATCCATGGAAGTTATTCAATAATTATTCATTGAAAATTCATTTCTAATATCTGCATCATTAGGTGACATCATCTATGGGGTGGCATCCATAAGCCATAAATGAAACAAATATCAAGTTTAACCCCTCTCATGCCTCATTAATGCCCCTTATTTTAAATATTAATGGGGATATTTATGGAGTGAGCCTCTAAAATTAAATTGATTCATGGCCACACATATTGATCTCAAGATGGATGGTCATGGTTGATTCTTATCATTTTTAAAAACCTATAAATATAAGGGTCCTCACTCATCTTTTCAATCTTCTTCGTTGTAAACTTATTATGCAAATTTATCTTCACAAGATATTTTGTGTAGTGTTATTATGCTTAATTTATAATAGGATATATTTAATTATTGGCATATATTTAGTCAAATTCATAAGCTTAGTTCATTAGTGCATTAAGAAATGATGGAGGAGCAAGCCACTCACCATTGACAAAGACTTAGAGCACTAAATTAGGGGAAATCACATTTTGAGCCGCATTTGGAGGAGGGATGCTCTTGGGAAGGTTTTGTGTTGTATTCCTTATTTCAAAATCTATTAATTTTCATTTACAAAAACCCCATAAAGAAGTTTTATTAATAATTTTATTTATTTATTCTTACTTGTGTTTTACTTGACTAAAGCATGATCTAACTCACTTTGAATTCCTACTCTACATCTTGGCATGCTTGGTAGGGCCACACATCCCATACAAGCAAGGAGACTAATTTTCCACTCATAGATCTTCTAAAACGTGCTTAAAAGTCTCTAGAATCAAATTTTATATTCATTTTTCATGTATTTTTTCTTTTTGAAGACAATTTATACAATGACTGGCGTCAATTTACTCTAACTAACATCGATCTTATCTTAACCAGCATCAGTCCTTGTGTGAAGGGTAGAACATGGAAGAAGGCATATTTTTGTGTTTCTATTGAGGTTTTTAGTGGTTATTATGCATTTTTCAAAATTGCATAGTCTCTATCTGGTTAGTTTCTTACATAATCCAAGGATTTATTTTAATTTTGTACTTGTTTTACTAACAATTTTTTTGTGAAATAACCATGTTATTCTTACATTTTTATAAGCAACTGACATTGATTCTAAGTTGATTAGCATCGATTATGTATGAATCGACTAGCACCAGTCTATTCTAACTGATATCAATCATTGTATGGATTGATGTTGGTCTCTATGTCAAGAAAATAGAGACCTAAGAACAAGTTTTTAAATCATGTTTTCTCATTTACATTTAGGATTTATGACAAACATAAACCCTCTAAAAATTGTAGGACACAAGATGGAAAAAGGCATAAATATGAAATTATTTGAGTCTTGAATTTCCCATTTGGTGCTTAAAATGAATTTATATTATTTATGCTTAGTTATTTGTGAAAGTTTATTTTACAAAATCCTTCAACTAAGGCCAAGGGGACAAATTTCATAAACACTTAACTTTGGTACATTATAATAAATATTCAAAATTGTTTGTTTTTTGCAAAATGATAGATGTGTGTATGCTCTCCCCCCATCCCATTTAGGGAATTTGGCTGACCAAAATCACCCTTTATTTTAATTATATGCCTTGTCCAAAGGCATGAAAAAAAAATCATTAAGACTCTCCTCAAATATATATGGTTTGGGTGATCTAAATGAAACCTTAAAGTCTTCTCACTTTGTCATTTATTTGTATGCAACTTAGATTGTGAGTGGGAGTTCATATCCTCTTCATGAGTTCTTTAGGAAAGTGTTGAACCAAGAATTCATCTCCTGACATTATTTCAGCCCCACTCCACGATGGGGTATACAAATTGAGGGTGACCCACTAGGATGTTTGCTCGAGCAGTTAAGCAAACTCTATTAGTGGTACTCCAACTCAGACTGTAGGGGCAATTCAAATATCACACTATACTGATAAAGTGACATATGTCATGGTTATAAAAAAGATAAGACCTTTTCACAATAATCTAATTGACATGGATCTAATTGACGTGAAGCATCTCTAGTGTTATCCACACTAGGCACCATCTATATATGTATGAAAATTTAGTTTTAAAACAACCCCACTTACTACATACATATTGTTGATGTAGGGTGAGTAGCTCTAACTTCCATGCCACTCTATAATCTCTTGAGAGAAGGGGGGTGTAAAAACCCTACTTATTCATGCACTTTTATTTCTATATTAACACTTACAATCTTTTCAATAGCACATATATATACTAAATTCAATGATACAATGCAACATTATTAGTTTGAAGACTTTGGATATTATACTTAGTTATATTTTGTATTTGTATCCTTTATTTTCTTGGTCTTATTAAGTCTAAATTCAAAAAAAAAATCAAAACATGTCAACCAAACACATTTTTATCCACCATTTTATTTGAACAAGGAGGTGTTATGTTGACCAAATCAAAACCACTTTTTTCCTTGTTCAAATCATCATTTGAAACATTGTGTTTGTCTTTGCTAAAAGCATCATTGTTATATTATCCATTTAAGTCTAGACCATTTTTGCAAAAAAATATCAAGTATATTTTTTAATTCAAATTTAGAATCTCACCTTTCTAAGTTATTTTCCAAGGTGTTAATCAATTTGTCGTTTTCACTTGGTTTGAGTTAACTTGGGTATGATTTACCATTTGGGTTGAAGTCCATTATATAGACTCATAATCTTATTTTATCATTGTAGACTTAGATTGTCTTGCATTCTCTCATGCTCTAAGCTATAGGACCATTATACTTCATAGTACCATGTGGTGGTGTTATGTTTCCGATTTGGTTTTACCTTTATACTTAGGAGTTCTTTTGTGTTTTCATGTTTTGAGCTTCTTAGTTCTCATTTTTACCTTCCTAATTAGAAGGAACTTCTTCAAATTTTCCAGTCACAACTCATTGAAATTGTATCTAGATTTTATGGTATTAAATTAAATTTCACCTAAGTTTGTTGTGATAGTTTTCACTTTAGGTTTCAAAGTTATCATATCCTATTCCAATTTGATGATTTAAACCCACCAAAGTTGAGTAAATGCATGAAAATTTATTCTAATTGTGTGGTACTATGCCACTTCCTTTATTATAGTCTCTTTTTACCTTGTCACTTGTTTGAATAAATCAAAAAACATCTTTTAACATTTTCAAAACACATTCCAAATCTTAGAAAATGTAGAGAAAAATATTCCAAACATGATGCAAAGGTATACTCATAGTGGGGTCTCTTATGGCCCTAGCTATGAAGAAGAGCCTTTTTATGATGGATAAGATAATCCCATGGTATTTTAAGACATTAAAATGATTATAGGATCCGAAGAAAATTATTTTGAACATCAACCCTTAGAAGACAAGGATTAAGCCCTCTTAAGGTTAATTTAATAAAGTTCTAGATTTCCATCAGACTCTCCTATAGAATAATTACATACCTTGGTTAGGGTATAAGAATAACAATGTGAAAAATACCTCACTAATTTTATAAAATCAAACATTTATTCTTCTATAAAAGGAAAGGAAACACTCATAGATTCAACACCCAATGATCAATATATTTTTACCAAGATCAAGAAGATAAGTGAAGGATATGTAGAGCAACTTATCATAGACTTGACTGACTCTTTATTTTTAATTCAATACACAACAATACTTCTAAGGAATATGAGAATGTGGTAGAATAAATGTAACATACTTTAGTTGAGAACACATCTACGATGGATCATGGTATCTTAATTGAATAAGGAAAGTCTTAAGAGGTTATATAGCATGCTCTACCAGACATGGAGCACACATTTTTGAAGAATCAAGAGCCTCTTGTGCCTTCATATAATCAAAGAATGAAACATGTTATATATATTGAGTAAATTGTTCAAACCACTTTGGTAATTTATTTTCAACCAATGCGTACTTTGGTAAATTGACCATATACTCCCTAAAATCAATAAAATACTTACAATTCAAGGTGTTAGATTTTTGGGAATGTTTATCAACCCAAGAATCAATGGCTCACTTACTCAACTCAAGGAGTGAACCAAAAAAAATTTATATATCTTACGATGTATATCCTCAAAAAATTAACATAAAAGGGGCACATACCACCCCAAAATAATTATATTCCACCTACCAATGCATTAAACATGTAAGAGTGGAATTAGATGAAAGAGATTATATCATAATTGGAGATGGGAAACCAAGTCAAGAAATACAAATTTGATGAGATATGTACATATTCACTTGATTTAAGTGTTCTCCAAGTTCCTTTCTACCTCATTTTAAAGCACCTAAATTTGACAAATATAAAATAAAGGATGACCCTCATGAACATATTCAGTCATTTCTATATTATACCAAGAGGTATCTTATAGAAGCATTTATTTTCTTCCCTTGATTCTATGAGTTTTAGTGGGATAAACTTTAGACTGGCTCCTTAAGTTACCTAAGGGATCAGTGGTAGATTAGAATGATCTATCTAAAAAAATTATCAACCACTTCTCTTACAATATTGAACATGAGTTGACTATGGTCAACTTATGCAAATCCAAGAAACAAGATGGAGAAAGATTCATAACATATTTAAAGTAATAGAGAGCATTAGTTGGATACTTTCAACATAATTTACTATATAAATAGTTGGCTAATATCTTTGGATAGAACCTACACCTTGATGTGGTGCATAATCTACAACTCACTTACACAAACACATTTGAATAACTTATAGACAAGGGTGTACATATTGAGAAGGTGTTTATCACTAAATCCCATGTCAATATTTATTCATAGGGTCAAACATCAAATCATACCTAATCGCCTATTCAAACTATTTAAATAGAGAAACCTAAGGGATTTAATAAGAACAAGAATATTCTAGGGAATGAAGTGATTGAATTAAGATATGTACAAAAGGTTCAAGATCTACCAAATCCAAATGTGTAATTAGCTCCACCAAATCCATTGACTACTTTGCAAAGATTCCCTCCATGAAAGGAAATCACCAATAGATATAAAGTCTTTAGAAAACTAGGAGATTCTGTAGAGGCTATGTTCTAAAAGCTCATAGCAACTAATTTGATTGTGTGGCCTATACCAAGTCCATTTATTGAGGATCAATCGAAGCTTGAATGCTATCAGGCAGATGAATTTTATAATTTTCATCATGTTTTTAGTCATGGTGTTTATCGATGTGTTCAATTATGACATCTCATTGATGATTTGATTAAAAGTGGTGAAGCTGAAATCAAACTTGCCTCAAAAAACACTAATCAGGATATGGGCATCTATAAATATCCATCTCCTAGACATAATCAACAATCAGTAATAAATACTTAGAACCAAGGACAAAATTAGTGGCAATAATCCCAAGGTCAAAATCATAATCAAGATCATAATACCCATGCTAATAACTTAGGTTACAATAACATGCCTTATGATTACAATAATACCATGGGGTGTATTTTTACAAACCACATTACCACTGATACTATCAAAGCCCTTGAACCATCCCATACTTTTTAAAGTATGTGACCCATCATTATAGGGTTAAAACCCTCTCTTTCAAGTAACACTGCATTGACTACAAGTAATTTTATTTCACCTTGGTTTTGATGGGTTACTATTTCTAAACCCCCTTCTTCTAATTATAATGGCTCCTCACTAACTCAAAATCATGCAAACACAAATAAATGCCTACGAGTCACCCTCCAAGGATCTTTGCCTTCTTCTTATAATTATAATGGTTCCTTGCCACCTCTAGATTTGGTAGTCACAACTAGACACTTATGATTTATCCTTCAGGACCCTTTGCCCTCTTCCAACATTTAACCCAATGTAAACATTGTGCCTTTGGATCCAAAGTTTAAAATTGTGACAACCAAGGCTAAACCATCTTGTGATACTATTGAGAAATCGTATGTTATCTTAGACCAATTAAGTAAAACCTCTACATAAATTTCTATTTTAGATCTTTTGCGTACTTTTGAATTCTATATGACTATTTTAAATGACATTTTCAACAATCTATTGTTCCCCAAGACATTAACCTTGAAAATTTTCAAACACTTTTACAATATTTTTATTCATTTAAACATATCACATTTTATCAAAGAGACATGTACACTCTTGATCCTAGCTATAATAACCCCTTGTATACTAAGGTCATCATTAAAAACCATAAAATCAATTGGGTTCTTATAGAAAATGGTTCAAGGCTAAACATAGTGTCTCTTAAGCTAGTATATTGATTGCATTATATAGCAAAGGGCATTCAACTAGAGACAATTACAATCAAGTCATATGATAATGATGAAAGGGAATATTTTGATACTATCTATTTGGCAATCATTATTGGCTATGTGTCTTATCATACCTTGTTACATATTATGGATACTAATTTTATTTATAACATATGTCTTATTCATCCTTGGATCCATGAAGTATAGTCTATCCTATCCACTTTGCATCAGTGCCTCAAGTTTCCCATGATGGGATTGAAGTCACCATTCTTGCTGATCTCTAGCCTTATCGGTATTGTAAACACCTAGAGGCTAAATTTCATAATTATAACTATTATCCTAATTCTAAATTCATTTCAAAGAAAAATAAGGAAATATTTTTGTATCCACCAAAATATAATTATATCAACCCAAGTGACCTTTCTTCCACTTTGGTTGATCCATTACCCATAACTCTTGAAAAATAGGTCATTATAGAAGATGCAGGAATTTCCACCTACCATCTTAAAGATGCCTTCCATATTTCTGAGTTGCCCAAGTCTCCCAAATCTTTTGGCAAACCCAAACCTTCCAAAAGCCCTTGCATACCCAACATGATTTGGAAAAATAAGAAAGATACATAGAAACCATCGACAATATGTGTGCCTGATACTTCACCAAATTAGGATCATAAAGCTTTCATTGAAAGAGACTAGTTATATTCTGATGACATTACTGATTATTTTCAAAATCCAAAATATATATTATCCCTAGTCAAATTATTGATAATTTTTATTACATAGGAAAAGGCCTCAGGCCATGAGAGCAAGGAATCATATAACATTTATAACATAGTAACCCTAACATGAATCAAGGACTCAAATTTATACTAGCTTGGGGTGACCTACTAACTTTTGATAGTGGATCTTCTGAACTGACTAGAAATGAGACTCTTAACAATGATGTAGCATCCCATTATACTATTTATGATGAGCTTACTGACATGGACTTATTTGATTCAAACTCCATTAAGAATATCACATCCCATTATTGCCTTTGCCTTTGTTACCCTAAACTCATTGATTAAGACCAAAAAAGATTGGTCATATACCTTGATGAATTCTAAAATAAATAATCTATTATAGAGTACATGGGTCTCAGAGACATATTGCCAATTGGTGATCATAAGCAAGTATTTGATTTTTATTTGGATCCTTCTACCTACTTTGGAGAATAGGAAAACATTCTTGGTCATGAAAAATATAAAACATCAAGATCCTTGGGTGAAAATCTCTTTGAAGAACTCATTGGTCAGGGAAATAATAAAGAAAAAGAGAAGCCCTTAAGTGAAAACCTATTTCAGGCACTCTTATGTGGGAAATTTTTCTCTTCCCCAAAGGATGCACAAGTTCCATTAAGTCCTAGTTCTATATCTAGTACCATCATCACATTAGAACAATAACAAGTCTTTGAGCATCTTGATATTGAATTTCCTAAGATATTTTCTAGTTGGCCATTACCTGAATTGGTAGATTCAAATTCATCACATTAATTAGAGTTTTGGGAAGAACAACCAAAAAATGTATATGTAGATAATCAGGATCAAATACTACCTATTATTCTAGAATATGGTTATACACTCCTTATATAAAACACTACTAAAGTGAATTTGGGAACATGTGATGATCCCAAAATTGTTTATCTTGGAGCTTCTATCACTAATGAGGAGCAAGATCACTTTATATCTATTTTAATATATTTTATTGATATATTTTCATGGACTTGCTCCAATATGCCAAGTTTAGGCCCTGACTTGTTTGTGCATTGCCTTATTTTCCATCTAGATGTTAATCCAATCAAAAAAAAATTGAGGAAGATGCATCCATGCATCACTCTTTTGGTAAAAGTAAAATTGGATAAATTATTAGGATCAAGATTCATCAGACAAATGGACTATTCTAAATTTATATCAAACATATTTCTAGTCATCAAAACACCACATGGTATACATCTTCATACTAATTTTAGAGATATCAAAAAGGCATGCCCCAAAGATGATTTTCCTCTGCCCAACATTGACATGATTATTAACTCTACTACTGGGTATGAGATGTTGTCCCTTATGGATAAATTTTTTACATACAATCAAATCAAGATAGCTCAAAAAGAGTAGCAAAAAAATTTGTTACCACATCATGGGGAACATTCTATTATCAATTCATACCATTTGTCTTAAATAATTATGGAGCCATTTATCATCATGTTATGACTATCATCTTCTATGACATGATGCATGATATTGTTGAAGACTATGTTGATGACATCCTAGATAAATCACTCCAAGAAAATCTTTGAGATAATTTATGAGTACAAGGTTTGTCTAAATTATAATAAGTGTGTCTTTAGAGTCACTTTAGGAAAATTTATAGGGTTTATTTTATCATAAATAGGGATTGAAGTAGACCCTATTAAGGTCAAGGCCATTTTTGAAATTCCTCCACCTTCCAATATCAAATATCTCTTCAGCCTACAAAGAAAGATCTAGTCTCTTCATAGGTTCATTTCCCAACTAGTAGATAAGTTCCACCCATTTACACATCTCTTGAATAAAGGGTTTATGTTTCAATGGGATCATGAGTGTCAATTAGCATTTGTGAAGATCATGATGTATTTGGCCAACCCACTAGTCTTGAGACCTTCAACACCTAGACAACCATTGATTTTTAATATTTTAGCAACTAAGCATGCACTGGGGGAACTCTTAGCCCAACATGATGATAAGGGTAAAGAATATATAATTTATTATTTAAGTCACACACTAGTAGCTTATGAGCATAATTATATGCATATTGAGAAGGTGTGTTTATCTATGGTGTTTACCTTGTTTAAGAACAAAATAGCTATTATTGCTAAAGTAGATCCACTAAAGTATTTATTATTCCAAGAAGCTCTTATAGGATGCATGGCCAAATGGGTCATGCTCTTAAGCGAGTTTAATTTTGAGTATCAGAATCAAAAAGTTGTCAAGGGGTAAGTTATTTCTGATTAACTTGTAGAAGCCCCTATTATAGACACTCAACCACTCAGATTTGACTTTCTAGATTGTTTTATTATGACAATAGAAGTTATACTTTGATGGTTCCTTCACTTCTCATGGATCTAGAGCCAACCTTTCTTTGATTACATTATAAGGGGATCTGATTTCCAAAGCATTTCATATCAATTTTCATTATACCAATAATATAGATGAATATGAAGCACTTATTATAGGATTGCATCTTGTAGTACAATGGGATATTTAGAACTTAATGGTATATGGAGATTCCCAATTTATTATTAATCAAACCATGAATCAATATTAGACTAGAGATGAAAAAGATTGTATCCTACAAGTATATTGTGGATAATCTCAAGATTCATTTCAAATCCCTATAGGTTAAACAAGTACCATGGGCCAATAATAGATATGTTGATGCAATGATAATAATTAGGTCCATGATACATATTGATAGCAGTGCTAAAGAGTATTAGTTTTTCATTGAAAATCTTCTATTGCCTACTCATGTCTTTCCACATTTAGAAAGGGTATGCACCATTATTGGTCCTAGTTCCCCACCTCATCTTCCTTAGTTTCAAGATATTTCTAATTATTTTAATGACCATGTTTTTCCACCTAACCTTTCCAATAATCATCAAAAACTTTTCCTTCATCACATAGCCCATTATACCCTCCTTAAAAACATGTTTTATCATAAAGGCTATAATGTAATGCTACTTCATTTTTTATCTTCGGGAAAATACAAGTTAATGCTTGAGAAGATTCATTAATGAGTGTGTGGGGCCCACTGTAATGGTGTATTATTGACCAAAAATCTCCTTAGAATAGGTTAATATTGGTACAAAATAGAGGTAGATGCTTGTAATTATGTAAGGAAGTGTGTTGCTTGTCAACAATATGGTAATTTTATACATGCACATTATTTGCCACTACAATTGATTACTACACCATGGTCATTTTCTACATGGGGCCTTAATCTCATCAGAAAAATAAAACTAACATCTTTTAATGGCCATAAACATATTCTTGTTAGGATTTTAGAGTACAATTGATTACTTTTGTATAAGCAAGTAAACACGAAATTGAAACCAGAAGTAATAAGTAACTAGAAATCAAAAACAACAAATAATAGGAGATACGACAAATAACCAATCTGTATTAAACTCTTCCAGAATGAAATACAATGAATAAATATCTCTCTCCTCACACCTCATAGATGTACAATAATTCTCCCTCAAGAGTTCTCTCTCTCTCTCTCTATCAATTACAATCAACTCAATTACTGAGTTATCTTTGCCCTACATGCTATGAGGATCTAACCCTATTATATAATATACTACAACACTAGGGTTCATGAGCCATGCATTCTCTACCATTAGATCCACCTCTTAATCAAAGGCTCAAATTTGTTCTGCTAAAAATATAAAAGCTGGAAATGCACATCTAAAAATAGCAATTCTGGAAATGCACAGAATTCAGTGTCGGTCTAAAGATGATCGATGTTGGCCGACCCCTAACCGATGTCAATTTGTTATGACTGATGCCGGTCGACCCCTAACTGATGTTAATTGGTTCTGACAGATGTCAGTTACTATGTAAACCCAGAAACCTCCACATTAGCTAATCAATGACGCTTTTAGCTCCATAACTCAATAATTCTCACTACTACCAAGTATTTTACTAAGTGGAGTGAGGACATTACTCTCACTTACATCATTAGGAAGTATATTTCCAAGTTTATACATTACCATATCATTTGTCGATATGGTATCCCAACCCATTTTATATCTAATAATGGTGGATTGTTTGTAAATCAAAATGTTAAATCTCTTTATGAAAAATTCAAAATCAAGCACAACAAATCCAAACCATATAACTTATAAGTCAACAGACAAGACAAGGCATTGAACAAAACCATTATTACAATACTCAAGAAGATTGTCAATGATGTTGGTTGTAATTGGCACTTCAAAATTTTTACTTCCCTTTGGGATTATCTCACTAGTCATCAAACCCCCAAAAGAGCCAATCCACACTCCCTTGAATATGGCATAGAATCTATTATCCCAATTAAGATCAAGCTAACTTCTTTGCGAGTATCTTTGGAGAATATTGAGGATGACCAAGAGTATAGAGTTTGTAGGTTTCAATAACTAGAACTCCTTGATGGCAAGTGTTTAGATATTCTAGATAACTTATAATCCTATCAGAACATATTGCATCAAATCTATAATAAGCACATTCTCCCTTGGGAATTTGAAATTGGTGATTTGATCTTGAAAGATAATTAAAAGTACATAAATGTTGAATATAATAAGGATAAGTTCTAACCTAATCAACTTGGCTCATATGTAATCACAACAAACTATGGATCATGGGAATACTGACTAGCTACCCTAGGTGGTGAAGAAATCCTTGAGCCCATGAACATTGTACATCTCAAATAGTTATATGTTTTATATCTATTTGAACCATTGTCTATAAGACCCCTTACTTGTGGGTAGCTTGTGCTAATGTCATTTTATCCCACTATTATATCATATATCATCCTAAATGGAACCGTATTCAAATTTTTTTACCTACCCTGGACCATTCTCATGAGAACCATTTTATTTTATGACTACGTATAGTTTAGACTTTACACCATTGACACTCTAGATCATTTATATTCTAACTTGAATCTTTTTATCCTATCCTAGACCATCCTATCTTGGACCCTATTCATTTTGTCTTATTTTATCCTTAATCATTTTCCCTAAAACCACATTATTTTTATACCCTATCTCATTTTATCCCTTGACCAATTATGACTCATAGGCATTCTTGACACATTCAATGCTAGTTATACAAATAAATTTATCCTAAACAATACTTTTTAGCTTTATCTTATAAATAAGTGAAAATAAATACAATAGTACATGGTATTTGCTTGCTAAATGTTACTTCAATTTTATCTCATGTTGCATACTATTTTATTCTTATTTTGTTGTTGTTTGGTAATAATTATTTCCTTAGCAAGATCATGCTCTCATTATTTTATGAGCATGGGTTGTTATATCTAACTTTATCTATTATTGGAAATATTACTCTTGGATGTGCATCTCCTTGATTAGTTGGTTCCCTATGCCATTGTTTATATTCATGATCCCTATTGTAGTCAGTTTAGTTGTTATTTGAGATCTTAGATATGAAAGTGCATCTCCTCAGTTAAGTAGTTCCCTAGACTTTTTGTTAATATTTCATTTCTATTTATTATTCCTAGAACATAAAAACATAAGAAACTAATTAAAAAAACACACAAAAACATTGTCATATACTTTTTTTATTCTGATCCAATGCTCTTATCATTTTTAAAATAATCATTTAAATGCTTTCAACATTTTGTGATCCCATTTCTTTATTCCTCTAAAACATCAATTAGATTTTCTTATCATCACTTTTTTCTATCACATTTCTTGGGAGAAATACATTTGTCCTAAAGTTCATATTGGATCTCACATCCATGGAACTATTTAGGCAACATCCACTTGTCTTGTACATTTGGAATCATCTCGGCCACCCCTTCCTTTTCTTCTTTTTACCCCATTTTATTTTTGTCTTGTTGTTTCCTTATCACTTTGGGTCAACTTTATCTCTTTGTTCTTGTTCTGTTCTACTAGTCTCATTATCTATTAGATTAAGGGTCACCTTATCACAGAGAGTAACATCTCTATTACAGGTATGTGAACAATTATTTTCTACTTGAAATAACATTATAACTAACTCTTATTTGCGTGTGTTTATTTAATTTTTATTTTCATTTTATTTTGATTTATTTTCTCTCCATTTATTTTGTTCATATTTTGATTATTTTCATTTATTTGTTATTTATTCTTGGTGTTTTTTTCTTTTCATCTTTTGTGTTACTATTTTGTCTTGTATTGCAATGCTTCGTTGCTTTGAGTTCAAGTACATTATATAACCACTTTTGGTCTAGTTTTTAATTAGTATTGATTTTTTATAATTTTATTTAACTTCTTTTATTTTTATTTCCCAAGTACTTCTTGATAGTACATATGGAGCTTGATTATTCATATATTGCTTTCATGTTGTTTATTAGGATGTTCTTATTCCTACTTGAATCCTGATTATTCATCTCTTGATTTTAAGTTAGGTTACATTTATGTTTTATTTTTATCTTTGTTGTTGTATAAATGTAAATAGTTGTAACTATGGTATTGGTAGTTTTTATCATTATCTTTAGTTATAAATATTCACATTTGAACCAGCTCATCACAATCAAAATATAATGTTATTATAAGTTACTCATACTTATGATGCATAATTTCAATTTTGATATAGTAAGCACCAAGTGCTTTAGATTATAAGTCCAAAAATTAATGAATATTTAAATATCAACTCTCAATGCACCAATGAACTAAACACCAGATTCTATGCAAGATGTGCATATCTTAGCATACACTATGAGTCTAATTAAACATTAGTCTCTCTTTATTCTATTCTTCTTTCATCATTCCATTTTTTCTCACTTCTAAGAAAACTACGTTGGATTGAGGTCCATTTGGACTTTGTAGGTAGTGCTTGGATACATGACATATCTCGAGTCAGATAAACCATCCTCATTCTTCTAATCATCTATTTTATCACTTTGTGTTTCCTCGTATACCAAGTTTATTGTGGCCTTTTCAAAGTCATTAGATCTTTGAATCTACATTTATTCTCTCTCATATTTAAATATGCATTAGGTTATATCCTTGAGCTATGATTAACAATTTTACCTACTAGGTCACAACATTTAGACCAATTATCAATCCAATCAGCCCTACTAGGGCAAAATCAATTATCAGTGATCAAAATCAGCCCCACTAGGGAAATATCAATGTATCAACTTATCAAATCCACTCTACTGGGGTGCATTATTATATCCTTTCTCTAGATCAATTCTCTTATTTTTATTCTAATTCCAAGCTCTATGGCTTTTACCCTTGTTCTAGTAGTTTTAAAGTATACAACTTGTCTCAAGATCAATCATTCCATAAGTGTGTAGCTTTCACCCTCTTATGGGTGTACCAAAGTATGTCACTTATGTTTTTGGATTGAATTCCTAACACTTCCCCCCACCTTGGGTCTTATTATATTTTTATCATTGAGAATCAATGCATGCAAGCATTAGCTCATATGATTTAATCTCAACAATGGGAAAATTTCATTTTTTTCTCTCTTTTCAAGAGTCCATCCCTCTCTTTCATCCTCATATGTCCTCTCGAGGGGGCATCATGGGTCATTTAATTCCAACTTCTTCTTGAAAACTCTTTCTTTTAAATATGTTGTTTTGACTGATTTTCTCACCATGTCTTCTCAAATAAGGGCAAAATATAGACATCCAATTCTCAAAACCATTGTGTTAAAATTGTCAATCTTACTCAAAATTTTGTGATAATGTGTATTTTTTTCCAAAATCACTTAAACACACTAAATGGTTGGATCTTTTCATATATAAGTGTTGATTTAGTCTAATGTATCCCTAAATGGGGAAATGCATTTTATGTGATTATTAACTTTTCTCAAATCATTTCAAGTCAAAATAATGAAAATGCAATTTGACGCTCTTAACCATTAAATTCTTCTAATTTAGAAGCACATGACATGTGCATGTGTTATTTCATGTCAAAAATGTCTTAAATAGAATATTTTTCCATACACAACTAAAATCTTCTTCTAATTATAGTCCAATCAAGTTACAACCTAGTAAACTGATATTTTGTCTAGTTTGATTAAATAAGCAAATAATTTCCAAAGAATTATTTAAAATTTAATTAACCTAACTTAAACAAATTAAACCAAATTAAGAACTTAAGTGGAAAATACATATAAGTTATAAAATATTTCTTAATTAGAAATTCATTTCTAATATCAGCATCATCAAGTGAGATCATCTATGGGGTGGCATCCATAAGGCATAAATGGAATAAATATCAAATTTAACCCCTCCCATGCCTCATTAATGGCACTTTATTCCAAATATTAATGGGGATATTTATGGATTAAGACTCCAAAATTGATTTTATTTATGGCCACACATCTTAATCTCAAGATGGGTGGTCATGGTTGATTCTGATCATTTCCAAAAAACTATAAAAACAACGGTCCTCATCCATCTTTTCAAGTTTATTTGGTGTAAACTGATTATGCATAATTATCTTTATAATATATTTTTGAGTGGGGTTATTATACTTAATTTTCAATAGGATAGGTTTGACTATTGACATACAGTTGATCAATTTCATATGCCTAGTTCATCGGTGCATTGAGATATGATGGAGGAACAAGCCACTCATCATTGACAAAGACTTGGAGCACTAGATTAGGGTAAAATCCTATTTTTGAGCTGAACTTTGAGGAGGGACCCTCTTGGGAAGGTTTGACATTGTATTCCTTCTTTTAAAATCTCTTAATTTTCATTTACAAAAACCCCATGAAGGAGTTTACTTAATGAGTTATGTTCTTCATGCTTATTTGGGTTTTACTTGACTAATGCATGATATAACTAACTTTGGATTCTTAATTTATAATGAATATCCTCTTTACTTAAATACAATAGAGAGGAAAATTCATTTTTGAATTATTACAACTCACGATTCTACTATTTCTCTATTTGAGGAGCCATTGCTTAGTGTTTTGACTTGGATGAAAAGAAGCTTGGTTAGAAAGTATTGGATGCAAATTAAGATTCTTTTAGCCTAGAGCTAATTTCTATAGTGTGATCCTTACAAATCCACAATAACCTCTTATAAAGCACCATTGACCACCAAGGGAGATATTGAGGCATGACATGTTCAATTCAAGGTAAATATTCCTAATTTTTAATCTTTCATTTGGTAGATATATATTTCATAAAGTAATAGGTTGAATGTTGTATTCCATGCTTAGTTTACCTCTATATTGATTCAAGTAGAGTTATCTTTTCATGTTTTGTTATTTTTTTTAAAGACTGTATTACCATATTTTTGAGCTATTAATCAAAACTACTATAAATATCAAGTTTAACCTATAATCACAATAACATAGAAAAGAGAAAAATGTAGGAATAATAAATAAATTAGGAATAAATCCTTACCATCACCTTTCTCCTAATAGCTTACCTCTAATATTTTCCAACTGATTCTCAAATGTTATTTGACTTGTATGTGGATTGCTTAATAATGACTTCAAGATAGATTTAATGGCTTCTTTGAATGCTTGATTGGATTGTAAGAGAGTGTGAATGCTTTAGATGGATGTTATGTGGATGCAAGTAAGGCTTATGAGATTTATAATTATCTTATCCATGATCCAAGCATGGATATTTATAGGTTGATGGAGGGATTTTTAGAGGAATTTTTAATTATTTTAGAAGTCTCTAGTTTCGAGAGTTCTAGAACTTTAGAGAGGGTTCTTTAGATATAGAGACTTATAGATTATATTAAAGGATAATTAGGATTAAATGGGGATTTAATGAGTTTTATGGCCTATATGGATGTAGGAAAGGCTAGGAGGGTAGGTTATCTAGGGTGGTAGTTGGAATAAATATGAATTTTTAATTTACAAGTGGGCTAGTGGCTAGTTAATGAGGTAGGACTAGTAGTTAAGTGAGATGTTAGTAGAATAATGAAATGATTAGTTAGTCATAAGAGTTTAGAAATATTATTAATATGTAATAAATGTTTAATAGGAAATATAATTTTAATTAATTGACTAAGATTATGGTTATAGGATAAATTAACAAGATTAATAGAATAATTAGAGAAAGTGAATTAAGTGCATACAGTTTCCAAATTTTTGAAAGAACATTACAAGTGGATGAAGTATAAAGAGTAATGGTATTTCAAATAAAAACCATTTCATGGACCAGTTCGTAGAATGAGGTCGCATGATGCCCCCTTATGGGGACATACAAGGAAAAAAGGAGTCGAATGGCTACTCAAAAATAAATCCATAGGATGGGCAAAAGACCAAGATAATGAGGGTTTGGGATGTCCTGAGTGCTAGTTGAGCTACGATAAGATACCCTAAAAAGAATTTTAATGGGATACAGTTACTCAACCTCAAGAGATAAGTCTTAGGTAATGACTAATGCCAAGGAGAGAGGCAATTTGATTAAGATGATAAGACATAAATTACCAAGATGTAAACAAATATATAGGAAATGAATAGATGAGATAGGCTATGAGCTAGAGATAATTCACTAGAAAAGATGCATACAAGGGTGAGCTATAGGCCAATAAAGTAAATTATACAAGTGACTAGTAATAATAAATAGATTTGATATAAAGACCATATCTCAACATGATTTAATAAATTTGAGTGAAATAGAGGGGATATGACTAGATTTAACATTATCAATGGCTGAGATATCCTTAGACACTAAAAAAGTGTCCAATTTATGCCTATATAGTCTTAAGAGACCTTAGTTTGATGTAGTTCTAACCCAATATGTTAGATGAGGAGTGGGGAATGGAAGGTCATGCCCTAGGAAATTATTTAGAATGACATGGGGATAGAGAATAATGACTATAAAGTGATTAGATGTGATAAATAGATGTATAAATGGGTTTGAGGGTCAAAATTAATTGATTGGATGGCATGGTATAGTTAGTGGGGATTCAATGGGGTGAATGGGGTAATATAATAGGGTATTGTAGGGTGAAATATAAAATAAGGGGTTAAAAGGAGTCATTTTAACTCTTGGGAATTGGTGATTTGATCTTTGGAGATAAAGCTATGGATCGCCTTCCATTATCATCACACCACAATGAGAGAGTCTGGGAGTTCTAGAGGGTAGATGATGAAGGAACACTAGTGAGTACTAAAACACTATTTAGTTTTTTTGTCTTTATTCATTTATTTTATTCATTTATTGTAAGTATGATCAGATAAGGTAATACAATCACTGGGGACACTACCCATAGGCATAGTTTTACAATTGCAAAGTGTGAAATTACACTTGCAAGATATAGTTTTGTAAAATTACATGTAGTGATATTTGGTTTTTCAATACCATAGAGGGAGAAATGTGGTATTACAATACCACAAAGGGGGATATGAAATCTTGTAAAACTAGAAGTGGTGACTTGCAATTTTGAAAAACCATAATTTGTGAGAGGTAGTTGTAAAATAAAGATGTGGTATTGAATAAAATTAGTGTTAAGATTAATTAATGGGGTAAGAAGGATATGGGGGGATAGGATGGATAAAGGAGTTAAATAGATAAGGTGGGGTGGATGAGTAGGTTAGTTATAGATGTAGGAGGGTAGATGAATTAGTTAGACAAGTGGTTAGTTAAATAAGTTTGTTAAGAGAGGTAAGATGGGTAATCAAGGGTGGTTATCTAGTAGAATGTGGGAATGTTTAGGTAGATAAGGGTAAGTTAGTGAGAGAGGTTAAATAATATGGATGGATTTAAATAGAGAGATTCATGTAAGAGTTAGATGGGATAGGTGGGGTGGGCAGGATAGATATTTGTGATTGGATAAACAAGGTAATTAGGATGGGTTGGATAGATAGGGTTGATGGAATAAGAAGAAATAGATAATGCATCTAAATTGATAGGTATCAATGATTAATGGGTTGTTTATTGGTGCAGGAGGACTTGTGAGTGTTATTGTCTTGATTACACCATCCTTTGGTTCTTCACGAGATGCATAAATTGACTCCCACAGACTATGGGGTATTAGAGATGATAAGCATATATTATATTATGATGATGTTGGTAATTTGTATAGATAGATATTTGATCACAAACTTAGTGGAGTGGTGGCATTCAAAGAATATTACATTTGAATTTTTGACTAGGGATATGATTGTGACTTTAGAGCATTTATTACGTATTTATTGGTTGTTAATGAGGGGTGATCAAATCTAATGGAAATCATGAGCACTTAGTGTGATGGTACAAAGACTATGTGGGCATTTTTAGATTAGAGTATGGGATGCATGGATGGATATTGAGAGAGAATTTAAAGAGGGGATGATTGATAGACTGACTATATTTTTGTTGTCTCTTATTATTGACATACTTTCACTGAACAAGAGTGGACAGTGGTTTCACCTTGGACTAGGGGATGTAGTTGCTGACATGGTTCAAGATTATCTCATTTTTGCTTGGGATCCTATAGTACTAGGAATTTATATAATAAATTATACATGGGTGCATATAGATGGGTAACTAGCTTTGGTCCATCATCATTATTGTATATTTTGAGTTGGGAGCATATAACCATTGGGAGCCATTGGGTGTTCAAGGGGATAGGGATTTGGACCAGCCTCTAGTTTTTATTGGTATATAATTTTAGGAGTTCAAAGAGCCCATGATAGAGATATGAAATTTTAAAAGTAGATAGTTGATAGCTTAAGGGCCAACTAGATCGCATGGATGCCTCATAAGTTAGCATAGTTGGGATGAGCTAAAGATGTAAATGTTATGAGATTCATGCTTACAAAGCAATATGTGACTATCTATCGATACTATATTATTGAGAGATATATGCTAGATTGATTTTAGTGATAGTTTGGATGGTAATAGGATGTCCTCAAGGAGGAGCACCTATTTACATGAAATAACAAAGAAAGGCCTCACCAAGGATAGATGGTGGATAGGGTGTTGCCAAGGGTGGTTTATCTAAGCATTTCCCCAGTTTTGTGGGATAATTAGACACCCATGATGTATCCTAGCATTATAATATCATATAAAGGATGGTGGGCACTAATTTGACATTAGAGACTACTAAGATGGCCACTAGGATCTAAGAGGAGAGGAGTGATATGTTTGAGGTTTTTACAAGAACATGCCCATTTGAGGAGCATATAGGATTAGAGACCATAGATCTAAGCTAAAGGTTGGTGATAAAAACAAGATGGATATGATGGGAATGGTTTGATAATGATGGTTATTGATGGTGGAGATCAGGGGGTTGGGGGAGGAGACCATATTGTAGATGGAGATAATGCAATAAGGAGAGTGGGTTCAGATGATGCAGGTCCATCCAAGCAACCTCTTAATGTGGATGATCATAAACTACTAGATAGACTAAGATGGGAGGAATTGTCTATGGTTGTAGAGGTGTCAGGTAATATTGTCGAGTGGGATAGGATGGTGGAAGACTTACAACCCTAGATTATATAGTGGGATGGTTTTATGGGAGTTGTAATGGGTCATCTTATATGGTTATTAGGTTAGGTGGGGGCAAAGGATTCATATATTACACCCTTGTATAGATAAATTGTATCTTTACAAAGACAACTGAGCCATATCTAGGCTCAGGATGGTTAGATTGTTGCTTTACAGAGGTAGATTCAAAGTTGAGATGCATAGGTAGTGACATTGTAGGAACAAATTATACATATCCAAATTATGCAAATCACTGTGAGATTGAGTCAAAGAGAGTTGGATCTAAAGGTGGATGAGAAGGCCAAGGAAGAAGAGGATGTCCTATTATAGAGGTAGGGTCTAGGGGATGTTATGAGGTAGATATCTAGGTTGACATGTGAGGCCCAGTACTAAAGGGATTTATGTGAGGGTGTAATATTAGTAGATTAGTATGCCCTATCCTATAGATCCATTACTTCTTGTTATTTAGTGCATCAACTAGATAGGAGGCCTCTAGGATAGTGTTTATCTAGATCTTTTTATGAGACATGATGTATATTATGGTCATGTATTATTTTAGCACATAGATTCCCATGGGGCCTATTTTTTATTTATCTATTTTGACTAGACTTTTATAGACATTAAGAGACTATGGAACTATTTATTATGACATATGGGATTGTGATTATGTTTTAATCATGGGTTATATTATGTATGGACTTGGTTATTTATGATTACATGTGATTATTTAGTTGTGATGGATTGATTATGGATTTATCTTATATGATGCCAATGTATGGATTTAGATTAGGTTATTTTTTTATTATAAGAGATGTTTAGAAATTAGATAGATGATGATGTATGGATTTATATTAGATGTGATTATGGTTGTTATTTATTTATAATGATGTTTATGATTTTATTTATTATGTGATGTGTATGACATGTTTTAGAGATAGATGATGTATGGTATGTTATTTTTCATGGGATAATGTGATCTTATAATGAAATGAAAAATGTGGTAACTAATGATTTAATCATATGTCTCAAAAATTGGTATTTTGGGACAAATCCTCTTGCACCAAGGAGGTGGGGGGGGGGGGGTGTTATTTACTAGGCTAGGATAGTCAAACATGATAGTGGGATGATTAGGGGGAATGCATATGGATTTGTGGGTACTTGAAGGCATTGGAAATGTATGCAATCCTATTTTTCTATTGCACTTTAACTATACATATACCTATGGCATGAGGATAATTGAGGTCACATTTAGCTCAGAGTGCATGGGGATTTGAAGTGGTAATTATATTAATGATGTTCCCAATTTATATATTGGGTAGTCACTTAAGGCCATCCTTTTTCCCATTATAAAAAGGACCAAAAATAACACTTAAAAATATAACACAACAAGATTATTTACAAAATATAACACTTAATAAGGAAACACAACAAGCCTATGGAAATTTAACAAGAACTATGACAAAAATATTTATAGGACACAATATTATTGATAAGACAACCCTATAAAAATATGTGAAATAAATACTAATTATATGCATTGACTCTTAAAAAGATAACTTATAAATAAAATTATGAGGCTATTTACAAGAGTGCCTAAACCCTGAAATGACCTAATAAAGAGTTTTAAAATGATTTCCATGTTTCAAAACACAACCTACAAGGAAACTAAGTTATGCAAAATAAAATCATAATAATGATAAGTAAAAAATTACCTAACTTGTACTAAGACTAAAGGAAATAATACTAAGACTAAAGAAAATAATTTTAAGGACATGAGTAGATGGATATTCATAATGGAAAATATTTCCCAATATTGTTTGTGACAATCAAGACAAGGATCAAAACCAATTATAATGACAATCTTAGGATATGATAGAATGTTTAGGATTAGGTTATATACAAAACATACTATAGATCTTGGAGAAAAAATATTGTATGACCATTATTTAGTGATGAGGTTAGTATGTACTTATGGATTTTTGCTTAGGGAGTGAATGGGGATGGACAAAATTAAGTGTGATTGAGGTTGATAAGAAGAATATTTATCTGGAAGGATGTGATTAGGTTTTGTATTAAGGTTTAAAAATGGAATTAGAAGTTTTAAAAGTGGATTATATATTATAGATAACTCTTAAACAAGTATCCCCTTCTCACTTTCAACAATGATCTACCCGCCTTTGAAACTTATGTCCCTTGATGTTTTGAAAGTATATATTTAATACCCATTGTTAGGATTAGGGTCACATGGGAAGTGATGGGATGGGATGGAAATATGGAATAATTGGAGTTGAAATGAATGGATGTAACCCCAAGAGTGGGTTCCTATAGACAAAGGATATTTGGATCCCTCTAGGTATAAAACCACTTTAAGTGCATAATGTTTATGGGCTCATCAAGTTCATCACCATCTAAAGTGGCCAATTTGTATTTTCCTAATCCACATTTTGTAATAAATACATAAGACCCAAGCTAATTTTCTTTAAATTTACCCTTATTTTCATGTTATGTGTTGGTTTTTTCTATTTTTGTTTAGGACTAGGTCACCAACTTCGAATTCTCTAGATTGGATCTTTTTACAATATTAGCCTTTAAGATTATTGTAATATGACCTAAGGTGATCAAGGGAATTTTTATGCTTTTCATCTAAAAAATTGAGCTCCTATATATTATATTATATATAGGTATTATATATTATCATACCCTAGAAATATATTTGTAAGTACGGGAACTCAACTTTAATGGGCAAGATTGCTTCAACACCTTAGACCAAAGACTATAGAGTAGCCCTATTAGGTGTTTTGACTTTGGTTCTATAAGAACAAAAAGATGGATATAATTTCAAGTGTAAATTTCTACTAGCATAATTGATAAATTTATTGATAATTTTGAGAAGCATTTTATTGGTTACTTCTACTTGTTTGTTACCCTAGGAATAGTAGGGTGTAGAGAAATGTTGCTCAATGTGTTAACTATTGCACAAGTCTTCTACTTCCTAATTTTTGAAAGATTTTTTTTATTTGATATGATTTTATCTAGGATTCCAAAGTGGTAAATAATTTTATTCAGAATGAATTTTGATATTTTTAGACCTATGAAATAAATTAGCAACATTGTTTTGACCCATTTGGTGAAATACTCCATACTATAATTATGAACTTACCTCCATTAGATAATGTAGGATTAATCTTGATGATAATATCTAGTCTCCTTATTAAAAATGGACATGGGATTATTATAGGCTATAGTTTTTTTGTAGGTGCATGGATGAGATTACCATGCTTCTGGCAAGCTACACATTTATGCACATACTAGAAGGCATCATGATCCATTATGAGCTAATAGTATCTAGTCTAGAGGAACTTATTGGCTAGGGCCATCCCACTAATATGGTCACCACAAATACCATTTTGGATCACATTAATTGTGATAATAGCCTCATATGTTGTGAGGTGTCTTAACAAGGTCTTGTCACAGCCTCACTGATACAGTGTGTTATCGAGAATGATATAATAGGATGTGTGATGGATTAAGGATTTTTGTTGGTGAGGATTGAGTTTTGGTGGAAGTATGTTTTTGTGGAGGTAGATTTAAATGTCATGATACTAGGGTGGATTGAGATCATGTATAGAAAAAATTTCATAATGAGAGATTACTTGATTATTAGGCAATAGTAACTATTTGACTATAAAATTGCCTTCAAGTACATCTTCTAAAAGATATATAAAATAATAATTAGTGGCCATTGAGTTGGTAAGTTTGTTACTTCCTCTAGTAACTTGCTAAAATGTTATAGACTAAAATTTTTGTTTAAATTAATCCACCATTTATTTATAAGGAAGTAACTTGTCATTCTTAATTTGGAACTCTTCATTCACCTATTTTATAATTAGCTGAGAATCACCAAAATCCTGAAGATATTAGATATTCCATGGGATGGTTAGTTGTAGTTTGACAACTAATGCCTCATATTCAACAATGTTATTTATGAATGGGAAATCAATTTGAAAGGATTTAGGCACTAGGTCACCTTGTGGGGTTACCAAAAGGATTCCTATTCCCCACCCATGCATGGTAAAAGAGACATCAAAATAAAAAAATTAGATTGTTGATTCCTCAGTTGTTAGTATAGATTCATCTAGGAAGCCTAGGATTAATGGTTTAGTGTCTAAAATGGGGGATACTTCTAATTGATCTATAATGACTTACCCCTTAGTGGAATTTTGATTTACATACTCAATATCGAATTCACCTAACAATGTGATCTATTTGACCATTCTACTAGTTAGGGTTGATTTAGATAAAATATATTTGAGTGGTTCAACTTTAGTTATGAGCTTGACTTGGTTATTCAACATATAGTCCCTAAATTTTTTAAGGAAAAGACTACATCCAAGTAAGCTTTCTCAATAAGGGTGTGATTGAGATCCTATGAAATTAAAGTTTTACTTAAATAATAAATAGCTCTTTTTTTACCTTCATCATTATGATGAGTTATTAGAGCCCCTATAACATAAGGTGTATTAGAGATATATAAGAGTAACGATCATCCTAAGATAGGTGGTGATAATATTACAGGCTTTACTAGATACATCTTTAGATTATTAAAGGCCCTTTTACATTCCAAGTTCTAGTTGAACTGAGCTCCTTTATTTAAGAGATGGGTGAAGGGGTAGAATTTGTCCACCAACTAGGACATAAACCTATGGATGGCCTATAATTTCCCTTGAAGGCTTATCAATTCCTTCAGGTTATTAAGGGGAGGCATTTCAAAAATAGTTTTTACTTTAGTAGGAACTACTTTAATACCTTGCCTAGAGACATGAACCCTAAGATATTACTTGAAGTGACCCTAAATACACACTTTTTAGGGTTCAATCTAACTTTGTGTTCCTTGAGCCTCTAAAAAATTATTCTTAGGACCACTAGATGTTCTGATCAGATCTTAGACTTTCCTAGTATGTCATTCATGTAGTCTTTTATAATATTGTGCATCATAACATGAAATATTACTATCATGGCCTTTTGGTAAGTGGCTCCAAAATTTTTTAGACAAAAATGCATTACTTGATAGTATAAGATACCCCATGGAATGAAAAATGTATTTTTATGTTGATCTTCATGATAAATTTTAACTTGATTATAACTAGAGAAACCATCCATGAGGGAAATCATATCATACCCTATGATAGAGTCCATGATAATATCTATATTAGGTAGAGGAAATTCATATTTAGGGCATGCCTTATTTATGTCATCAAATTTGTTACATATTCTTATTCCTATTTGTGGTTTGGAAATAGGGATGATGTTAGAGATCCACTCGAAGTAGTCAATTGATCAAATAAACCCAACTTTAAATAATTTTTACAGGTCTTCTTTGACCAATAGTGCTACCTTGGGGTGTATTTTGCATAGTTTTTATTTAATTAGTTTGGAATTTGGATGAATCACTAAGTAATGTAACACAAAAATATGATCCAACCTAGGCATGTCAAAATAGCTCCATGTAAATACAAATATAAACTCCTTAAGAAGTTCAATGAGTATGTGTTGCTCTTCAGATGTGAGAATTACACCTAGTTTAACAATTCTAGGATTTTCATTTGTTCTAATATTTACTTCTATGACCTCCTCAATAATATAAGATGAATCCTTGAAGATATGTTGGGGGTGGTGATAATTCTTCACCTGAAGAAAATTCTTCTGAAATATCTACATCTAATTCTAGATAAGACTCTTTTTCATCAAGAATCAATTGGATTTCTCTATTTAGAGATTGATCATTTTCATCATATTCTTCCTCTTTGATTTGATGTAGTAAATTTTTTTGCTCTCCAAAATATTTGGACTCATTAAAATTGATATAGAAGCCTTTTTTATGGTCTCCCAATAGCATAATATCTCTAGTGCCTATATATATTCAATGATGGCATCATCATTTTGGAAGATATTAAAATACGGATCATTCTTTTGATCCCAGTCTATGAGTGTGGGGTAGTGGAGGGAGACATTGATGGTGGAAATGGTAGTGTCAGATAAGAGTTTTTTTATAGCCAAGTATTCATAGAGACTATAGACAAAAATTATCTCAACTTCTTTGTCAAAATTAGACTCTTCACGAACCAAATAAGTATCCATAATGATAATGTTTAGGTCAATTCCTAGAGATTTGTTTCCTAGGCCAATATATTTTGGTTGCCCCTTAACTCTGTTAGGTTGTAGCCTACCTTGTTCTTATCTTCCTAGTCCCTTGCCCTTATAATTCATATTCTAAAGAATTTTATGAAGCTATGGATATTTTTTGTTTATGAAATTATAGGGCCTCATCTTCAATAATGACCCAAAAATCATCAAAAATTTCAAAATATTAATCTTATAACATACTTACACTTGTAGATAATGGGTTTATCTTGCCTCATAACAGTGGACCCATAGTTACATGGGGATAGTGGCAAGTTTTTGACACAGAGTTTTATATTCATACTCCCCACATCCCTTGGAAATAATTTTGAGACATGTGATGTCTGGGGATTTAGATAAATTACATGATAGATTATCAAGGTGGATATCTTTCATAGCTTTAGGATTATAAAGCTATGAAATATATCCAACTTGATAATCTATCACCTTCTTCATTTGAATCCCTAGATATCACCTATCTCAAAATTATTTCCAAGGGATGTGGGGACTATGAATATAAAACTCTTTGTGTCAAAAACCTGCCACTATCCCCATGTAGCTATGGGTCCCTTGTTATGAGGCAAGATAAACCCATTATCTACAACTTCAAGTATGTTATCAGATTAATATTTTGAAGAATTTGGTGATTTGTGGCTCATTCCTAAAGATGAGACCTTATAATTTCATAAACAAAAAATATCCATAGCTTTCATAAAATGATTTAAAAAGAGAAACTATGGGTGTTGGGACAATAACAACTAGGATTAGATTTATCCATTTGGAATCTATAAAAGTGTTCAATTTCCCATGGGATTTTGACCTCCATTATTGAATGAGGAAATTTTAGGCATTAGTGGAGGGTAGAGGGGATCACCCTCATCTCATGGATATAAGGGCATCCCAAAAGTAGATAATATGAGAGTTTAATGTACACTACATGAAATAAGGTTTGGTGGAATATAGGTTCCACAGCTATTGGAAGATATATTGTCCCTACGGATGACCTTTCATTATCATCATATGCTTTAATCATTATTAAAGTGGCACCTAATGAAGATTTAGAGTATCCCAAATTCTTAAGAAAGTTAATATTAAACAAATTTAGGGATGATCATCTATAAGTACCCTTGGTATCTTGTGATTGGTGATGGAAATCTCAATGAATAATGGATAATTATGGTAAGGGACTATAGTGGCATATCCTAGGCACTGAAGATGATTTTTTGGGAAGGGGATAAATGACCCACCAAGGCCTAAAATTGACTTGTGTCAATATCCCTTGATATTTTTAATTCATTCAAGATTTGATTCAGTATTTCTTGATGCACATATGACATCTTGAGAAGATCCATAAGAGAGATTTGGGCTATAGTCTTCTCAAGTTGTTGAATGATATCATATGGTTTATCAGAATAAATTGAGACCTTCTTAGGTATAGTGACTTTATGAGTGGATGGGTCATTTAGAGGTACTCCATGAAATGTGGTCTTGCCATGGCATGTAGTAATTACACAATCAATTTTTGTCATATTAATTTTAAGGATGGTAGATGGCAGATGTGTGCACTCTTGGAGGCCTCAAATTTTGATGGTATTAATATATGGTATGGTATAGAGTGATATTTGGTTCTATTGGAAGTGGAGGCTTAACCCTGATCCTTTGGTGGTTTCTTCTACCTCTGATTATTCTTAGGTAATAGGTCTTGATATATACCCAGTTGTTGATTCTTGGATGGACTTGTTGGACTCTCCCCTTCAACTTCTATATCTCCTTTTTTTATCAAATCTTGGATGATGTTCCTTAATTACATACATTTCTTAGTTTCATGCCCTTTGACTCTATGAGATTGGAAAAATTCATCTTCTTGGAAGTAATCAAAGCATGGATATTTATCATCCAATGGTTAAATTTTTGGGAGAGTGATCATATTAGCAACAATTAATTATTGTAGGACCATTTTTGTGGGTACACCAAGACTAGTTATATGCCTCTTTCCTATTCTAGGCTTTGGTTTTCCCCTTGGTACCATTATACTAGAGACATTTTTTTTAATAGTAGGGGGTGGTTTTTGCAGTTTTTTTTACATGTTTTTAGTCTATGAGATCATCTCCTACTACATTTTTATTTTTGTTGAAGACTTTGGATTTACTTGAAAATGTATTATCTTGGTTCTGGCCTTGTTCATTTTGGGTATATAATTTGATGGTCCCATTTTTAATGATTGATTTTTCAATATGAATACCTTTTTCTATAATTTTATTAAAATATTTGTCACACTATAGTTTTAATTGATATTTTAATTCAGTATTAATATTATCGATAAATATTTTGTCTATCTCTTTTTCAAGGATTGTGTAATAGAATCGACTAGCAAGGCTTCTCCACCAGTATAGAAATTATGTTAAGCTCTCCCCATTTATATATTTGGTGTTGTAAAGATCTGTAATGGAAATATCATGCTCAATATTAAAGAAGTGTCGCATGAATTTCTCTATTAGCTCTCATAAACTAGAGATGGACCATTTTGGTAGATATATGAACTATTCTAGTGTGGGTCCTGTGAAACTTTTGGGAAAGAGTCTAAGTAGATAAGTATCATCATACATGACCTCATGGCATGTAACATAAAATTACTAAATGTGGTCATGTGGGTCCCCCCTCCCTTTATATTTTTCAAACTTCAAAATCTCAAAGTGTGTTAGGAAGGGTATTTGCAAGATGTTCATATCCAATGGAGATGTACAAAAGTCTTCATACTTATATCTCATCACTTGAGTATGAGGTTCAATATATTGAAGAATATCTTTCATCATCCTCCACTCTTGGTCAAATGAAGGTTCCATTAAAGAATTAGAAGTTTGTGCTTGGATAATTATTGGTCTTAATGGATCAAGATTGGTGTTTCTAGTAGTCTATCTTAGTGAAGTAGGTCTTTGGTTTCCAGTATAGAATTAAGAGGAAAAGAAATTAATTTGTTGGGTAAATTGGTCTAGGTGATCCTCCAAGGTGGATCTCCTCCTTTTAGCCTCAATATGGTTTTTTTTGGGGGTTCTTGCTCTTTCTTCAATTCTTACTCATGGTCTACAAGGTCAGTTTCTCCCTATTTTTAGTTAGTGTTATCTTGACAAGGTGAAGTATTATATCTAGACAATAGACATATAAGGTGTTGTAAGAGGCTTAGATTAAATGTAGGGGTTGGTTTCCCCCCCATTCTAATGACTTGGGTGATAATTTTATCATGGTTCTCATATATGTATTGGTCAAATTATGCTCTAACCTCATCACTATTAAAGAAGTCATTTGTGAATTGTTCCTCTTCTCCAAGAGTGTGTATATCGATTGTGTTTCTTTATTACCCTGAGTTTGTTCACCTAGTTTCCTAAAGACATAATTTTCTTGGTTCAACCCTTGTCCCATTTTTAGGATTTTGTCACAGGTTTTGATAGGCATGATGGATAGTGAGGGTGATGCAAAAGTTGTTTTGGTGTGGGATGAGAGAGAAAGTATTTATAAAATGAATATATGAAGGTATTTACATAATATTCACATAATGATAAACTTAAAATCTTATCTAAGTTTCAAAATTGACTATGTAAGTGAAAAATTGACTATTATATCAATATCACCTTTTATGATATGTGGTTTTGTGTTGTATAGAAAAGACAATAAATTCTAAGATAAAATATTCAGGAATATTATTATAATATTTAAAATGTTAAAGGATTTACATAGTAATAAAATATTTACAAAATATTTCCAAGGAAGAGATTAAAATGCAATTTTTATAGGAAAAGGTATTGTCTAATCACTTTAAGTTAAAACTTCAATTCAATATGAAAAATCAATTATGGAAATCAAAAGTGACTTTCACAAAATTACAGTATTGCAAAAAGTTAATATTTTGGTTAGATGTTCAAAATAAAGAGATACTAATATTAGTTTTCCTATTTTGTATATAAAAGGCTAATTATTTATAACTAATATTAGGAAAGTAATTATTGTCTACTTCTCTACAAAATTGAGATTGAGAACTACAAAACTGTAGTTAGTAGTCAATATTTCAAATATGTGGTATTGCCCTAGCTAGTCAAAGGAATATTTAAGAATGTTAAGGGTTATTTGGAAAACACTTCCCCCTTCCTATGATAAAATGACAAAAAAAATACAAAATAAATTTAAAAGTCCAAGGTTAGCAATTTAAATTAATGATTTAAAGCTAAGGTTAAAACTGCCTTTTACAGAGGTAAAACATCAACTCAAAAACAATATCACAACTATAACTATGCAGTTTTGAATAATGAGGTGAAATTAATAAAGTTAAGAGTAAAAAAAAAAATTATTTACTCTTGTGATATAATCATATTAGTATAATCCTATAGAATCAACATATTTTCAATATGACTGATATTTGACTTCAATAGTATACTATGTCAAAATCATTCTTTAATAGTCATAACCACAACTTAGAATCAAATTCATCCTTTGAGAGATGTAATTTTTCAAAGGGTTAAAAACCTACAAATAATTCTAATTGTCAATGGTTACACAATACATTTTATACAATACCACAACTTTAGCTGTCACTACTGCCTATGCAATATTGCAGTTTATAGAGAAAAGCTGCACTTTGTCTGGACGTGAAAATTTGACAAAATCCCAAGCTCTCTCTTTGTCCAATCAGTATGGAAATATATATTAACACATATAACATGGGAAATGGTCAATTTAAAGGAGGTATCCCATCGTGGTCACCAATGTATTATTTTATTTTTTATCTATTAATCAAAACCACTATAAATAGCAAGTTCAACCTAAAAGCAAAATAACAACAAAAAGAGAGAAATGTAGGAACAATCAACAATTTAGGAGTAAATCCTTACAATAACATTACTAATAATATCTTCAATCCAATATTTTCTAACCGATTCTCAAATTTTATTTGACTTGTATGTAGATTGCTTGATAATATCTTCAAGGTGGATTTAATGACTTCTTTGAATGCTTGAGTGGATTGTAAGAGAGTGTGAGTTCTATATATGGATAGTATGTGGATGTAAGTAAGGATTATGATCTTTATAATCATATTTTCCATGCTTAAATCATGACTATTTATAGATTGATGGAGGGAGTCTTAGATGAATTTTTAATTATTTTAGAAGTATCTAGTTTGGAGAGTTTTAGAATTTTAGAGAGGGTTCTCTATATCTAGAGACTTCTAAGTTAGATTAAGGGATAATGGGGATTAGATGGGGATTTAATGAGGTTTAAAACTTATAGGGATGTAGGAAAGGCTAGGATGGTAGGTTGGCTAGGGTGATAGTTATAATAAATATGAATTTTTAATTTGTAAGTAGGCTAGTGGCTAGTTAATGAGGTAGTATTAGTAGTTAAGTGGGATGTTAATAGAATAATGAAGTGATTAATTGGTCATGTGGGTGTTATAAATGTTAATATGATGTAGGAAATGGTTTATAGGAAATAGTTTTTTAATTAATTGACTAGGATTATGGTTATAGGATAAATTAACAGGATTAATAGAATAATTATAGCGAGTGAATTTAGGTGCATACATTAACTATCTCCCTTTGTGCCACAATCTTTAGTGAAAACTAGACTATATTTACTTTATGCATTTTAGGCATTGTTAGGGTTATTATATAATGTCATTTCTATAGATTATTTGGAACCCTCTCCTTTGGTTTTGTGTAGTAAGAGATCCCTTAGCTAGGTTTAGCGGATACGAATTGGTCATGACTTGATATAAATAACTATTCAACAAATCATTTAGTAAGATTACCTTCTATGAGATTGGAATCCACTTTGTCAGACAAGTTGTAAATCCATCCTTATTCATTAAATACATCATGAAATTGAATAAATAAGTTAGATTAGTGTCAATTTTTTTAATATAGTGGCTCTCTTATCTCATATCATGTGGACTAAAGTTAGGTGCTATAAATATTTGAATGAATTACCATGTTTATTTCTCTCTTAGAGAGATCGAAAGCACCCACTCAGAATTTATGTGTGGGTAGCCTATCAATATCAATATTAATAAGGAGATGCATGAGAAGGATATTACATACCAATAATAATTGACCTCCCACTCCACTTATTCCATAGAGGACATGAAAGCAAGGTATGGATGCCTAAGGAAACCACTATGAGAGATACCCAATTTTATGAGTTTGTGAATCATTTTGATGACATGAAATATTACTAAATAAATTAGTGTGGTAATGCCTAATTATGAAAGGATGATGGCATGAGAGAATACTCTCTTAGTGATAATATGTTTGGATAACATCATGATAAACACCCTCTCTATTAATTTTTGAAAAAATTATCAAAGGTATTTTCCCCAATATAACAACCATATTATTAGGAATAAAAGATCTAATAGTATAATTATGATCAATAAGTTATGATACTAGATGTTAGGAATAAAAACTCTAATACTACATGTTAGATCAATGAGCTATATTCAACTTTGCAAGTAATTAAATGTAGAATAAAACAAGCTACAAAAACATAGATATGAAAGATAAAACATTACATAAGAGATTATGTGTAAACCTTGTAATGTGCAAGGAAAAACCATGGGAAAAATGGTAGCTTCCATACTTCATATTAACATCATCAACACTCTTCTACATTAGCTTTTCCAAAAAATCCTTTAGTGCTAACAACCAAGCACTCAATGCTTCCACTTGAAGCATTCAGGTTCTGAACCAAACATAATAATGCCTCTAGGATCCAACCTCTAAGCATGCAAGCTCAATATTTCATGGATCCTCTAGAATGATGAGTTAAAATGAGGAAGATTATGCATATTTATGCATTTACGAGAGAGAGAGAGAGAGAGAGAGAGAGAGAGAGAGAGAGAGAGAGAGAGAGAGAGAGAGAGAGAGAGAGAGAGAGAGAGAGAGAGAGAGAGAAATGAGATATAATGCAATAGTGGACAAAAATACACCACACCTAGTGGGATGCTATGTGTTATATAATGGTGTTTATCACCATGTGCCAAAATTCAACAAAAAATATCTTGCACTAGACAAGATAATGGACCACCTCCATGTGGCTCCAAATTTGGCACCCCAATAACACACGTGAGGCCAATCACACATAGTGATCTTCTTGTTTCCACTCTCTATGTGACCAAATGAGTCTAAAAGGTACTTGAAATCACATTTGGACTTTATCCACACATGGGAATCTTGAACACATCTATAAATGCACCCCATACTAACCCTTTTATCTTTTTCACCATGTGACAACAACCATGTCACTACTAAGGAAAAATCCATGTGCCTTGGTGGAGTGTTATGCCCCACTCCCATCACATCAAACTAATCACTCAAAGGGGCCCTTCATGGGCCTATACCACATCACAAATCAGCCACATCACCATGACTAGTGGCCATAAATAGTGACTATGAATAGTGATTCATGAATAGTGATTGTGAATAGTAACTTTACATCTTAACATACTCCCACTTAAAGTAAATATACACAAGATTTTACCACACATGAGTATTTTTTAACTAGTTATCCATCTATGCCCTCAATTACCCTAACACAAACTTAGTATAAATGTTATTGTACTAATAAAACTTATCTACATTGATTGACTTTGTCAACATCTACTCCTCCATAAGCATATTTAATCATTGAAGTGAATATTCACTTCTTCATAGACCAATCCTCCATCTAGGATTTTTCTATGAACCATTAACAACTCCTACCACTTGAGAATATCTATTTTAGTTCTCACCATGGAATCATGAGGCTTCCTACTCTTGATGAATCCAATACATAGGACACAAGATGTCTTATGCTCTATTATAGGATGCTTCTAGGAAGATAACTCTCAATGCAAGAATTGGGTTACTTATTTATTTTCCCATCCTTGTCTTGATCCTCATACCACCTTCATTACATCCTTTTCACCTAAGCCATCATAACTGTGATCATGTTGGGGCATGCATCAAACATGTCAATAATAGATATTAGCAACATTTGATAAATACTTTGGGTCTCCATGAAGTTATTGATTATCATGTACTACATGTGTTGTGTTTACACAAACCCATATAATGACTTCTTCAACATGAAAAACAGTAAATATTTACCTCATCAAATTATGTATCTCTCTCTACGAGAGATCACCATGTAGGAATCACGATGCTCCAAATACTTGAACAACAACTAGTGCATGTAGTACTCTTGATATTAGTGAGGAGAGAATATCTCACAAAAGTCAAAAATAGACTTCTCCACATAGCCACCAAGATATCAACATGGCACAAGTTCATTAAATCAATCACATCTCCTAAGAAGTCTTTGTGATACTCAGTGCATCATTACACTTGCCAAGTTTTTAATCTAGCATCTGAAATGCATCCTTTTCAATTTATTGTTTCTAAAATACCAAATCATGTGGCTCCAGGGTTACTCCATGTATCAATTTACTTGGCCAATACCACAACTATATACAAAACACTCTAACACCCTGAGTTATATGGTCAACACTAGTCTTTTCCTTATAGGAACACCAAGTCTCAGTTGTTCTTCAACATGTAGCCTTAAATTACCAATCATGTCAAACATGATATAAAGGGACCAATCATAGCTACAGGGAAGTCATTGCACTACTCAATGCACCTATCACATTTTCAAGCCTAAAAAATTTATCATTACTATACCACATATTTGAACACATGGACTTATCCTTCCAAAAACATTAGGATTCACTTATTCATATGCATCTTCATCTTTCTCATCCTCAACTACTTCAAAATAGGTACATATTCAAGTTTCTTTGTACCTCCTTCCTTTGCATGTATTTTTCTTCTTCATCATCTCGACTAACAACATGTGATTAGTCGGATACCACATCATACACACCTTTAGTTTATTTCTAATAACCATAATAAGTTCATGTCTTATCCTTAATATCCTCTAAAGGAGACTATCTTGATGATCAAGATGTAAAGTTACTTCTCCATTAGGAACACTATGTAGGCTATTAACTTATCTAACAAAGATTTTTAAGCTTTTTACTTCAACTCATTTATGGGATTATCCTTATTGGAGGTACAATCACTGAGAGGGGGGTGAATCAATGATGCAATATATTTTAAACTTTAATTGTAATCCTTTAAAATTATTAATCAATAACCACAATCATTCATAAAGCATACAATATTCTCATAATAATAAATAAGAAAGATGATGTAAGATCACACACATGACATAATATCTATGCGGGAAACCCTTTTGGGGAATAAAACCCACTCTCAAGCCTATAAACACATGGACTACTTGTCATATAAAATTATCAAAAAATGAGACCTTTTAGTGAAGCACCCACTTCACAAGTAACACCCACCCCTAAGTATGAACAACCACCCACTTGTTCTAGACATTGAGCACCCACACAACACCTTATGAATCAACAACTCCTAAACTCTGATTGCATTTCAATCTGATTGTAAAAATAATGTATAACACCTCTCTTTCAACTCATCACACACACTAAAACTTTCTCATACAATAAATTCATCCAAACACCCCTTTTGGATCACTCTAATAGTCTTCGCTTATCCTTAATCTACTCTATACTTTATTCCATCTACTGAGTGCACTCCCTCTTATATTTTTCCTTTGTCTCTATCTTTTTCTCTCTCAACACATCCACACCCTAGTCAAAAAATCATTACCTTAGCCTTCACTCTTTATAAATTCTTCATAAATATCAACCTCTAGGTTGGCCATAAAACTTGTATTAACCCTTAAGACTTATATCATGCTAATATATAGATCAATACCATCCTCATAGGTTGGCCATAGCATCCATGGGTCATACTTAAGTAGCTACGCCTTTCAATTAGGCCTTAGTAGCCCTTATAGGCCCCATGGAGACCTATTACCCCTTTAGCAATTCATCAAGAAAATTAAGAACAAAATAATACTATAAATTGCATGGATCAACTTCATATGACCCTTATGACATCTTCAAGTGATTATTCCTACCAAAACACTCTTTTGCTAAAGCACAAATTACTTAAACAATATTTAATACACAAGAACACCAAGAATGAATAAATAGTCAGATTACAACTTCAATAAATGCATATATATGGACATTCAAACCTCAAAACCAATGTTTATGGATATCCCTTGAAATTATCTAAAACTTTATCTTTTACACCACTATCAAATTATACATATATCAAAATTTATAGCTCAAACAATAAGAATGGTTTTTCCTTTGTTAATTTGAATATTCAAATTCCAACAATCACTGTATAAAGTAGAAAGCTTCAGACACATGTATTCATCTCATGTCCCCTAGTATATTTTGAAAATACATTGTATCAATCTCCTTGGAAGTATCCTTACTTTAACTTACATCTCTCACCATTGATCATTGATTTGCACTTTTATGATTAAGACACTTGACACCCTCGCATGCCTTTTGAGCACCCTGCTCCATTTAGTTAAGGTGTTTACACCACTTGGTAGTCCCATGTACTCTTAAATCACGTTGTTATTAGTGTCCATAAACTTATGCCATTTGGTAGTTACATGTGTAATCTATGTATCCTTTGATAAATTGACTTCACACGTGTCATTAGATCACAATCTATAAAAACATATGATCACCATTAGATCTTTATCTGTCAGATTAGATGCTTTCTATTAGATATTATGAACTCTCACCATTAGATCATTATCTATCATATTATACACTTATCATTAAATCTTTTGAATCCTCAATATTAGATATCCTCTTGCAAATTTGGCAAAGTATAGAAACTTAGTGAACTCTATTTGAGAGAACAACTTTACACTGTTATGACTTTTGTTATGCTCAATGCCCAGACCTAAAATTTGAACCATATGATTACCTCTCATAAGGAAATCCATTTGTTGACCAAATTTGACCCTGCAAGTCAAATTATGGCACCTATAGATAAAAATTTGACTTTTAAGTGTTTTAGGGGTCTAATCCATATGTCACAAGGTGTTTTATAGGTTAATTAATGTCATTTAATGTTATACCAATCTTGATCCTTAGTCATTTTAGTCCTTTTAGTAATTTTGAGGTCAAAATGGGGCATTTAATGAATTTTATAGATTTATTGGGAAGTGTGAATATTATAAAAGGTTATGTCACATGCCATGTGTCCCCATATGTCTTAATCAGGTATTGGTAATTAAAAGTGGTAGGTGCTTCAAAAGAAAGAGTAGTTTTCTTTGGAAAAAAGGTGAGTTTGGAACTTGTATGGCCCATGGGGAAGTGTACCACATGGGAGATCATATAATGCCACTTTATCTTACTAAATCTTAGTTCCATGTTTGAAGTGCTCTTGAAATGCCATTTTTGGCACAAAACCATTCTACTCCTTTTTCACCCTTCTTGGCAAGTAAAAGCAGTCTTCAAATCTTGTACTTGGTATGGATAGAAAAGGAGGTTTTAGATAAAACACTTTAGATAGATTAAATTAAACTAAAATACTTAATTTATATATAAATATTTTGAATAATGGTGACATGTGTTTTATGAAACATCCTCATTAAGTTGACTGTGTTTTTCTACGTACTGTTTCATGCACCATATAGGTTTTGCTCTATTTTGGGAAAGTACACATGAAAAAATTAGTGATGATAGTTCAAAATTATTTTTAACTCATCATAAAATGATTAACATTCTTATTTTCATGTTTTAATGTGTTTGGATAGGTTAAATACATCAAAGTTGCAAGAAGATACACCTTTTTGAGTTGTAGGTAGTTTTCCACTATTTATAGGATCTTCATATTTTGAGAATGGATTTATAGGGTTGTAATATGTCATTTTCCATGTTTAAATGTGCTCTTGTTTCCATTTTCCTTCTTCATCTCATTCTATAAGTAATTCATCTATGAGGATGCAATCATAGCTAGTATACAATCAGTTTGCTATATGACTTCCATAAATAGTCAATCAAGTAAGCTATGCAAAGCTCTAAACCATATCCATGGATTTTTGATAGAGGTATTGAAATTTCAAAACACCATATAAGAAATAATAAATAATTTAAAACTTCTAAATGATGTAAAATGGGACTATTGTAGTCCTACACATCAGTTTCATACAATACACCATTGGAAAATGCATCTTCAGGAGTCTGAGATGACATCATACTAAGATGAAAAATTTGATAGTTTTGCCAATGTATCTGAGTGCCAATAAGTTAATTTTAACACCTGATGAGGATATATAAAGTGTTCATTAATTTAAGTATCATTCATACTATCTCATTCTACTCCTATACCTGTATGTGTCAACAACCACCTAAAGATGGCCCTCGCAGAGGTATGTAGGTCCTTCAATAAGAGGTTGGAACATGAAAAAAACTTACCTTGGGATCTTGGTAAATGGAATTGACCATATCAGACCACATTTTAATGTTTCAAGTTGTCAAATTTAAATAGAGATACCTTCAAAGCATAAGATGGTAGTGTCCAGGCCCTTTATCTCTAAAATATGAAATAGGGGCCTAGGGGTGTTTTGGGATTACCATATAACAAGGTTGACAAGGTATTATATGTATCATATTATGATAATTTTGTATCCTATATATAATAAAAATAATATGAAAATATTGGAGGCCAAATTACTTAATAAGGATGGTTATTGAAAGGCCCCAAATGTAGTTTTATGTATTAATTTGAAGTAGTGGCCATCTATAGTTTTGACTCCAAAATGAATTTAACGCTTAGAGTTACAAGTGGAACATGTTTTAATAATGGATGGATATACTAGGCTGAAGAGGAATTATTTTCCTCAATAATGTGCCAATAGGAGTTGAGAAACAGGGTGGTAGGTCTCATTAACACTTTTAGATATCCCTCATTTGGAAAAGAGCACTTATAACTGACTGTAAGTAGATAGTGAGTTTAAAATATAGTTATAAGTGATGACCTAGCTCAATTATCCAATGAATAATTTGAAATCATAGGTATATGACCATGGATATTTTCAATAAGGTTGATTTTTTGTATTCAAGGCCTAAATCAAATGAAGGACACCTACAAGACCTCTCACAATCAACTGTAGTTGACTGTGAGAGGCAGAGAGCAAAGGGAGTATGTTTGATGAGGCCTTACTTATATATGGTAGATATAATGGATCTAATTAGATATTATATGATCCTAAAAGACTTATTTGAGGTTTTAAATTTTTTTCTCAAGCTAAAACATACAGGGTCACCTATAGGTGTCCCCTCCAAGATAGGAAATACAGTCAGCATTATATTCAACCATTTGACCAGTCAAGGAGTATAAGGAGTATTTAAAAAATTTAAGATGAATAATATACCTATAATTTTCTCATCAGGACCATAAATTTATCTATAGGCTCTTGTAAATGTAAATAAATCAAAGAAATGATCCCAAATATGTAAACATAGTCTACACTAAAGAATCCTACACACAGTCTATCCTTTGCACAATCTGTCTTGGAGATATAAAGAGTAAGGGGGTATATTGACTTGATAAAAGGATAAAAATTGGTGGATAATGTATTTACCACTTGGGGATAATCCTACACTATTAGTTTTTCTTGGAAAAATAGGGGAAGTTCCATCTATTTTGTTTCAGATAGAGGATACTTTCCTAGGTGTATAAACCTTCTACTTTAGAGAAAGGAGAGGAAGATATGAACCCAGAGCTAAGGGAATATTGATATAAGTTGTTTGGAGTTTATTTAAATCCAAACCAACATTAGGAACCTTTTTTAATAGGATGGAACAAAATAGTGTATCTTAATCCCTCAATTATGCAGGCAGACCTAATAAACATAATTTATGCCTAAAGCCAAATAAAGAACCTTTTTCATTTCTAGTATAGAGTGAGAATTATAATAAACTATAGAATTTATATTTGGGAACATAATATGTGTTTAAGATATTTTATGTAGGTATAACCATCAAAAATCCATTTTGTGCTTTAAGGCAACTCAAACCTATTAGGCAAGGTTCAAGCCTAGTGCCCAAATAAGAGCTCATTTGCACTTATAACATGAGATATGCTTCATATAATATTATATAATTAATATAAGGTTTTTATAAGTGTTATAAATCTTTCAAATTTTATAGGATTCACAAGATAGTCCATTTTGAGCTCAAAACCCACCCAGGCTTGTAGGAAAAGGAGGAAAGAGCTCAATAGGAAAAGTTTGACTACTCATATCTCTATTGATGATTTTCATGGGGGATAAATATTTTTAGAGGAGTTATAAGAGGTATTTAAAAATCAATTTGTGGCATTATATTGAAATTCCAATGTCAAATATGCATGATCAAACCTTAAGAGGGTGAAACTACTCAAAACCCTTACAAACCCTCTGTCAAGACCTGATAGAGAAAATGGAGTTGGATAGCTAATAAAATGGAATATTTTGTATACAATAGTGATTGTAAATTATGAATTACTCTCTCAGGATCCTTCCCACTCTTTTGAGATGTATGGACTTGTCTGGATGAGTTGAAAAATAGGGTTTTCTAACTATTTTGTGTGTTATACAAGTTCTATGAGGTTTCAAGAGATGAAACCAACTTTGGGGGAAATATTAAGACTTTATATAAATCAAAATTTTCATTTAATTCCTTTGAAAAACTCCTAAGTGCCTTTCTAGGAGCTTTCATCTTAGCTATTCAAAATTGACATAGTGACCAAGCTAGGAATAAGTGTGAAAACTCCAAGTGAAAGTGATTTTAAGGTGTCCTTGATGCTTATAATGACATTAAAGGTCTTGAAACATGTAATTTACTCTCACCCATATATTTTAATGGTAAATTGAAGCCAAATTTGAGGCCAAGTGTGCTACATGCATGAAAGAGGAATTTCTTAGAGTGTAGGCAATGATAGCTCCTTTCCAAATGATTCCAGATGAATAGGCCTATAACCAATGCATATATAAGAATGTGTGAAATCAATAAAATTAATTATATTCATCATACCTATCCTAAATATATTTTGGGATGTTAAAATAGGTTTAATTATGAAGGCACTTTTCTGAGCTAGAATGCAGAGTTTCATGCCACTTTTCATGTGTTTTATGACTTGAATGGACACTTTTTATTCTTGACCTTACATGGTTCATCCCACATACTCTTCTAATTCAAAATTAACTAATTCTCTCATCTTGACAAGTGTCCTGGTGACCTTTGGACTTCTTGTTTCTCCTCTCTATCTCAAGTTCTATAAGAACTAGTCATTTTGGCCATTATAACTAATGCTCTGCCTGATTATGGAAAAGCCCTACTCATTTTCATACCATTTGATCAATAATAATAATTATTTTTTTATATATTTATGACTATTAATATTGTGTTCTACTTGAATGTTGTATCTTGCTTAGTGAAGACTATGGATTCCTTAGCATGTTGTCTCATTCTTTCATTCTATTTGTAATTGGAAAGCTTCTTATTGCAGGGCATGTAAAGTGTTCTAGGAAATATCAAGGATTGAGTGAATTATTATATTAATTAGTGCCATTAAATAACTCTTGTATAGTCCTAAATTTACATATTCATCCATAACCTCATAATCTAACATTGATATGAGAAGATTTAGATTGAAGGAGTGTATGTTTGGTTAGTTCTTTGTTCTTATGTATAGCATGTTGTTGGTTAGAGGTCATAATATTATTTGGTGTATCACCTCCCTTAAAATAATTTTATTTTAGTTATCTCTCTCCCATCTCTCCCCCCCAACAAATTTTAGGTGTAGTTGTGATCCAAAGTGGTACATCAAGGGAGCTAGCCCTAACTAGAGATTCACTTCATCCTTAGGCTATCCACAAGCGTAAAAGTGTTTTCATTATGCCATTTTGATGATGAGAGCTTAGGCATCTCTTCAAAGGGTGAAAATCCAAGTGATAATAGTTTTTGGCATGCCTAGTGGGACTCTTAGTCCAAGAAGTTGAAATATTTTTGGTGTTGTCCTTCAACAATCAGCGTTTGGAGGCATCTATCAAAGCATCGATGGTGACTCCAAATATACATCAACTAGTCAAGAAACCTAAGTTTCCTTTTGAATATTGTTGGTAATTTTAGTTTTGAGTATTATTTTACACAAGTTGGTGAGACATTTCCAGCCTATGTCATTCCCTATCAACAAGATCAAGTTCTTAATTATCCCTATCATGAAGTGTACCAACTCCAACATGAAGTGTATTAGCCTATTCATGAAGTGTTTCATTCCTATAGCTAGCCTTCTCAATGTCTTATTCATCCTAGTCAACCTAGTCACTTCTCAAGTCAATCCATTTCCACCTTCAAGTAGGGTTTTTTTTAGTGGAAAATATTCATTAATTCATAAATATTCCATTTTTAGGATTTTAGTTTTGGCAATTTTTTAGGGTTGACAAATGGGATCAGATCAACTCAATTCTTGGGACACACACACACACACACACACACACACACACACACACACACACACACACACACACACACACACACACACACACACACACACACACACACACACGTATGTGTGTGTGTGTGTACATATGTATATATATATATGTATATATATGTATATGTATATATATGTATATATATACATACATATATATATATATATACATATACATATATATATATATATATATATGTATGTATATATATATGTATATATATATATATGTGTGTGTGTGTGTGTGTGTGTGTACATATATGTGTGTGTGTGTGTGTGTGTGTGTGTGTATGTGTATGTGTATATATATATATATGTATATATATGTGTATATATATGTATATATATACATATATATACATATATATATATGTGTATATATATGTATATATATACATATATATATATATATACATATGTATGTATGTATGTGTGTGTGTATATATATATATATATTGTTTCTTTTTTTTTGGTTTTTTTTTAGAGAGGGGTAAGCTAACAAACCCTTTACAATGATATATAAGATTGTCGTTACATTCAATAGATATATATAGTAGATCCCCTGAATGTCTGACCTGTACCAACCAAGAAAATAAGTAGAACTACAAACAAAGGAGCACAAAACTGAACAACAACAATGAATGAAGAAAAAAATAATAGTAACAAATAACAAGCTAAATTATTCTAATAAATGATAAAGATGAATGCCTGAGATGAATGATATAACCTAACAACATGATTGAGCGATAGATTCAAATGACCCAGTTGAGCGACCTAGTTGAATGATCTAGTTAAATGGCCTAGATAAATGATAGAGTCAAATGATAGAGCCAAAAAACAAATTTAAGTGATTGAGCTAAATGATAGATTTGAATAACCTAGTCAAATTTCAAATCCAAATGATAACATTGAATGATAGTGTTGAATGACCTATCCAAATGATAGAGCTGAATGACAGAGTTGAAATACCTAGTTGAATGACATATTCAAACATCTAAGTAGAATGGCATAGTCAAACGATAGATCCAAATAGTAGCACCAGATGGTAGAGACACATGGCAGATCTGGAAGTCAATGAAACCTTTCTATTAGATGATAGTACTAAATGGGAGTGTCAAACAATAAAGCCAAAAAGCATAGGCCATCTTGGCATCTGGTGGGAATGGTGAAAGGATAGTCCAAACATTAAGGAAATCATCCATATTATATTATTTTCAATATCCAACCAAAAATTCCACACAATCACAATACACTAAAAATCTAGGTATTTTTTTTAGGTTGTCATAAATTTGAATTCAACTGTTCAATAATATTAATATAATTTTACATGCCAAAATCCCCACTATTATCTCACAAGATAGAATCAACCAGAATAACATATCACCCCATAAATATTTTTTTGATGATGACATGCCACCACTCAAAGATACTCCTCTAGTTTTTGATGAAAATTATAATGACACTGAAGTGGCAAAAGAGATTGGACCATCTCACCAAACACAAAGTTGAGCTAAAACCTCCACTCAGAAATCTTCCCAAAGGAAGAGAAGTAGATGGAAAATTGGAAGGTCGTTTAAGGCAGATTGGGTGACAAAAGTTCCCTTCATGGAACTTGTAGAGCCTAAAAATATTGATGATACTCTAAACTAATGTGTGTGTATAATATGTATTAGGAAACTAGGAAAAGGACACGGAATGTATTTGAAATTGGACATGATTGAGAAACATTAAGGAAAAGTATATGAAATAGTGAAGTACCCAGATGAAGTGATAATAAGAACACATAGGCGGAAAACTATAGAAGAATATAGGCATGTAAGATATGCACAAGAGCATGAAAATTATAAGAAACATCAAAAACATCTTATGGAGAAAGGGGGAACAATTGAATCAAATTTTGGAAAATTCAAGTAGTCTCATCTAAAGGCAAAATACATACAGTTCTCTACTATATACCATAATCTAAATAAAGGTAGACCTATTTCTAATTTTTTAGATTATAATATTTTGTTTCAACATTATGGATTTATGTATATTCCACAATCACATTAGTCGGATAGCAGTGCTTAAGAAATGGCAAAATGTCTAGCAATGGTTGGCATTGAAGATTTGAAAGAAAGTGTTTAGAAATCATTGTTTATCTCACTATTTATTGATGAGGTCACAATAGTTGACAACACAACCTAGGTTTGCATTCATGTGTATACTTTTGAGAACTATTCAAGGCAATCTCGTCTACTAACAGTTCATAAAATGGTAAAAAATTGCAATGCATAAAATATTCACAAAGTGGTTGTATCAAATTTGAAAGATTAAGCTAGAATGGATGATTATGCAATAGCTACAAATTTGGTGTGTGTCAGGGTTGATGGTGCATCAGTTATGTAGGGGCATAAAAATAGTTTGTGTGTTCGATTGCAATTAATAGTTTCCCCATTTATGATTCTAATTTATTGCATGGCTTATAGGATGAATATTGCATAAAAAATGGTTAGCAAATTTGGCAATGTGGCCAAAGTGGAGGAACTCATTCATGACCTACATGCTTATATGTGAATCAGTCCAAAAATAATTTTAGAGTTCCAAAAATTTGCAATAAGAGTGACTGATGGTAAGAAATTGTTGAAAGATGTTGATACAAGGTGGATTTCTATGTATGAACCTACTTGCCAAATTTTTAAAGAATATCCATCATTAGTAGGTTTCATGTATAAATATCGTAGAGAAATTGACAAGACAATATTTTTTATACCATTTAACAGATTTGGAAACACTGTTGACTTAATGTGGAATTCTTTCAATGTTGAAGGAAATGAATTATTTAATGAAACATCCTCAGGAGAGGTCCATTTATATTCTAGACTTCATATAGCTAAGAAAACAAGTATGTTAATCTCTTGTCATACTATCACTTCAAATGAAATGTTTTAAGGCCTTATTTTTAGTATTTGGCAATGTTTGACCAGTTTACAGAACCTTAAAAGTTATTTGAAGTTGAATATTAATTATCATGTTTGTGTCATTGTTAATGGAAAGGAGATTCAAATGCACACTTTCTACAAAAGACCTGATCTTGTGGGAGTTGAATCCAAAGAAATTCTTGTAACACTATTATATATGACACTGCTCTATCTAAAACCTAGATAAACTAAGTAGAGTTTCCCAAAACTTATCTACAAAGATTAGAGATCACTTTCAAAGGGATGATTTTTTGGAGGTGATGGAAGTTGTAAATCCCATTTTTTGGAACAATAATAACAGTAAAAAAAGGTTAGCAGTTTATTTCAAAAATACATGCGCTATCTTGTAATGCATTTTTGTAGATCTATAGAGGTGAATGGAGTAGAAATTAAGGGTATTTTGGGAAATGATTTACTAACATCCCAATCAAACTATTTTGACATTACAATGTTTGAATAATATCATCTTCTTTGTGAACTAACAAAGAATGGGGAAATTATAAGATTATGGAAAAAACTTTATCCTAGTAGTATATTGAAGAAAAGAAGAAGTGAATATTTTTTATTAAATGAGATCTATCAAACAATGATTCTGGGCTCAGTGGAAGATGAAAGAGTATTTAGTGCATTATCGTTCATAAATTCAAAACTTTGAAACAAATTGGATAGAAATTTAGAAACCTATTTGAGATTATATGTTTCTCATTATGTAGTTGATATGTTTCCATATGAAAGAGCTATGGAAACATGGAGTTATCTAACTGAAAGAAGAGGTGTCAGTAGTACAGTGACAAATAAAGAGGATGTAAATAATGACACTGAATATGGCACTAACACGGTGGATGTAAATGTCACTGTCGATGATCAGGTTGTGGAGAATTCTTTCAACTACCAAACTATTAGAAATAGAGTTTCTAAATTTCAATTTCACATGTTTATCAAAAGATGTAATATTTATTATACATTTTCTAAAATTCATTTTTTTTTTGCTAAGTGTTGAATTTAAAAGATTAATATATTGTCATTGTGTTGGGGGAACACTGTAGGTTAATATGGTTCTTTATGTCTTTGATACATATTTTTTATAGATATATTTTTTCTTGCATTAGAACAAGTTCTGTGATAGGGGTAAACGAGCCCATATTTTACACCAAATGTATAGTGTGTTTAGATAACAATGCACTATGATCTTGTCTATCTTCTTTAACCTTGTCACAATACATAGTGAATCTTTATTTTCTAAATCATTTATGTCTTTATGTTCTTATAGTCAATTGAAATATAACAAACTCAAATAAATCAATTTGCAAGTACAAGTTTACTTATAAAGTATTTAGATTTTTTCATACGTATTGTATAATCTATTATTTAACTTCCTATGTAATTTTAATACCTTACATTTAAAATTATAGTTAATTTGGTGAACCTACATTTTAGTTAGAACACAATTTGTTCTTTTTTCATTTAGGCTTAGGATTTCAATTTAATTCTATAAATTCCTATAATTGAATGAACATAATCCTAAACCTTGGATATTTTATGTAACAATGAAATCACTTTCATGATATATATAGGATTATATACTCATATATACTCTATATATACCCTACATATGTACTATACATGGCATATATAGTACCTCCCTATAGGGTGGTGTAGGCTATCTACTCCTACAGAGTAGATAGCCTATATTTAAAAAGTTATGCAAATGTTTAGAGTCCTTAACACTGATTATTTTTAGAATAAATTCATAAAATAGAATATAAACTTATCTATACACATCCTCATATCATTAAACAAACCATTAACCTATTCTATAGTTCATGATCACAATCAATTATGCATATTTTCAACTTTGATGAATCCTCATTATTACTAACTATCAAAATACTATCTTCAACACAGACATCTACCAAACATGAATGTACTTTTTTAATGGCCTTAAATGTATCTCAAATCATGATCTAATCAAGAAACAATCTAAATATAAAAAAAAAGATATCTTCCATAGAAAATAACTCATTTTTTAAAAATAACATGCAATAACTATTATACATTTTATGAAATGCATTTATGTGTTTCTTGCCAAGTGATGATACACAAGATTAATATATTATCATTGTGTTAGGTGGAACACTTTATAAATGGATGTGTTGATGTTAATCCATTTATATTGATATGTGAGTTTCACAAGTGCATCAGAAATATTAAAAGGGGGCTTAACACCATTCAAGTTTACAACATCATAGAATTGAAATTGCAATTGCAATTAAAACTCAATCAATTGATCATAGCATCTGCAAACTTGAAATTGTCATTAATAATTTATATATTAAAATAAAACATTATTTTCAAGTATATAAAAGTTTAAAACAAAATTTAAATTACTTAGCTATTTTCTCAACCACTTTTACCCCTTCTTTCACAACCACTTTCTCAACTAATTTCTCAATCTCAATATCTTGTACGCCACTTTTGTCCTTCAATATTCTTGCCTTTTCAAGATCCATAACCGTAACATTAAGATGTTCAATATTTTACCTATCCTCTTTTCCAGCATCTCCTATATAAAGTAGACTTGGCTCGACTACTATCTTCTACTTAAATAAGGCATCGAAATCCCATCCTTGCTCCTTAATGATTTTTCATAGTGCATTGTTTTATTTATTCAACAGAACAAGCTTCTCCTTGAATTGAGTGGTAGATTGTAAAAAATTTCATGCATTTTTCAAATGGACATTGAGGACCTCAGCTTCTTTCTTCAAGTTCTCATATTTTTCCTACATTTTAAAATGTAATGTAATTAGATGTGAAAAAAAATAAGAATGACATGAAAATTGATTAAAATGAATATACATTACAAGATATTTTTCCTTCTCTGCATTCATAATCACAACAAAGTTGATGTATTTCATCCATTTATTAAAATATGCATGGGCTTCTACATTTAAATTCTCCAACCTGTTAAGCATGATCATCAACACATTCTCATTGTAAGTATTGGCAATAGTAACTGACACAAATTTAGATTTGGCAAACAAAACATCCATCTTTGTGGGTTTTTATTGAACCAATGAAATCAATTTTTCTCACTCCAAGTGGTTTTGATAATGTTTGTTTATTTATTTTATTAGGGCCTTCACCTGAATTTACCACTCATGCAAAATTTTTAACTCGTCAATTACTCCCTCGTGAAGACTAGCAGTAATACTATTTGATACCAAATTATTCAATGGAAAATATGTAAGGGCATCATTAGGATTTACAACAATCTCTATTGGGTTGGGACTATCTCTATTGGGTTGGGACTATCTAGTGAAGTGTTTGAAGGTTCCTATTGACCAGTCGCATGAATATGTGTTGCATCTCCTTGGATAAAATCATGTAGATTGAAAGTAGTTCCAACATTAACGACACTATCAAACCCCAAATATTTATTTTCAAGATTAAATTTTGGTAAATAATTCAATTCCTATGCACTCGATGAAAGAGGGTAATTTAGAACCTGATATTTACAATGTTGTTGTTCATTACGATGGTGTTAATGGAAGAGCCTTCTCTCTTCTGTAAAATGCATTTAGGGGAAGAGGTGGTGGAATAATCTTCCTCATAAATAAAGGATGGCATAAAAAATGTAATTTATTTTATAAAATAAATAAATTGAAAAAACAAAGTTATATGAAAAATTGATATTAAAATTTTAATACTTGTATTTGGAGATAGAATATTCTCTAATGTATGCAGTGTATTGTGAGTGATAGCCATAGGGGAGTTTTGAGTTGTTACATTATGCAAACGTTTAGTCTAAAAAATAATAATCAAAATCCAAAAACAAAAAAAAAATGTAATGTACAATACCTTCCACAGAGGGTTGAGAAGGAATTATATATATACATATATATATATATATACATATATATATATATATATATATATATGTATGTATGTATATATATATGTATATATATATATATATATATGTATGTATGTATGTATATATATATATGTATGTATGTATGTATGTATATATATATGTATGTATGTATGTATGTATATATGTATATATATATATATATATATATATATATATAGTGGTGGTTGTTCCACCATCTGAATTACCCTCAAGTCAATTGCAAAGATAAAACAAATAACTAAACCAATGCATTTGAGTTTTGAAAATTAAAATCTCATTTGAAATTTCTAAATAGAAAACCTGCATGTGGAGAGGACACTAAAGAAACTCATAGATGTTTCTCACATTGATAAAATTTCATGAATGATTTTACAGAATCTAAATCTACAAAATCTTCAATCAAAGTTACAGTTGCATGTTTTCCTTTTGAGGTAGATTGTTTTTTTTAGGAATGAATTCTTGCATGTCACTTGTAGTAAACAAAGATCAAATAATTATTAATATTTACCTTGGTAACCATTTAACAAATAGGCAAACATTAATCCCTAAAATTTAGATCAACAAATGAACAAATTAACTAACCTCCTACTCATCCATAGACAAAGATTTTATCATCATTTTTGGATCCAATACATTTGGACCCTATGTTTTTTGGAGGTCAAAGAAGGCCTCATAGTACAATGCTAGAATAAAATTGGAGCAAGAAATAGTAGAATTGGGAAAACTAGCAGTAGAATTCAATTCAAGCCTTATTCTAGAGGAAATGAAAGAGCCCCAGTCATATTTAAAATTGAAAATAGTATGGTCAATGTAAAACAGTGCCCAATATGGAATATATGTGGCTCTTCCTTGCAATATTATTCTATCTTGGAAAAATTGAACCATTTCTTTCAAAAAAGGGTAAATAATGTCTTCAATGTGGATGCCCCTCTTACAACTATCTACAATGAAAGACAAACAAATTTATAAGTACATACTAATTTTTTTGATGTGCAAATACTTTTTTTTGGCCAAGTAATGTCTATCTTCATCTAATAGTTATGATTTGGAACTCATAAGGATTACATTTTTAAATGGAAGACCTATGAGATTATGAATGTGTTGTGGTGAAGTACCAGACAAAATTGTTTTTTAATCAAATTATAGGATGAAGATCTTCTCATTTGGGTCATATGAGTACATGAGCATGTTCAAAAGGGTGATGTCGAGGTCATATTATGGCATGTAGAGGAGGCCACTAAAGTTTTATTCCTAACCCAATTGTTGAATACATTTGGAAATCAAAGCATCCATATTTGTGGGTTCATGTTGCACCAGTGTGGGTTCTTTTTAGACATAGGTCAAAAAAGAGTGGTCACCTATTGAGAAAGCCAATAGGCAAAATCTCATAATTGAGATGCTAGATGTGAATGGATTGGTTTCTTCCTTAAAGGATAAGTTAAGAATCCATGAAAGATAGCCTTACAAAATCTATTAGCCTTCATATACACTTCCCCAATATTGCTATCAGTCCTATTTGACCCCTATTCATTAGCCCAATCAAGCTTACCAAAGTCATCCTTTCCCCATTAGTTTGAAGAGAGAGTTGAAAAAATAAACCTTATTTTTGAAGCTAATATTGATAGGCAAATTAAGTTAGCCAATAATCAAATAAATCAATCCATTTTATCAGCAATGGAATTGGAATTCAATCTTTCATTTCCCTCTCCTATTGCATCCCCATCTCAAGAAAAGACCTCTAGATATGAGATTCCAAGTTGGAGACAGGGTGGAAAATCCAAGCCTAAAGAGATTCCAAGTTCCTTGAACACTTCATCCACTCCTCAAACTACATCACCACCTCAATAAAATACATCTAATCCTAACATCCTAATTTTTAGTAAGATATTGGAATCATGGGGAAATAAAGAGGATAGAAGCATTATTAAGGAGTGTGAAGTTGTGAATGAAGTTGATCCTTTGCAAGTCCATCCCACCCTTCCTCAATAAGCCTCTTGTGTTCCATGCTAGCCCTCTTGTATTCCTCATCCTCATAAATATTCCTATGAACTTCAAAAGAGAACTTTTCAAGAGAACCTAGCTAAGCAAATTCAAGATATAGAGTCAAGGATGAAGTTGCTAAGTCAAGGTGTGATGGAAGGTTTAGACCCAAAAGAAGATAATATTCCTAAACACACCCCATCTACCCCTCAATAAACTATTCAAGTTGAATCAAATTTTAATGAATTTATTTTCAAGTTTAAGGAATATAACCAAGCTATCTTAGCCCAAGGTCTTCTTTCCCTTCCTTAAGAGCTCCTAAAAGTACCCCCAACTTTGCATTTTCAATCTGATTTTGAGACCTATCTTTCACATCCATCAACTAGTTCCTCTTGTCCTCATCCCATCACCCTTTGCCTTGATGGACCTATATGGGAATATAAATGAGAGAATCTAGTTGAAGAAAATTCAAAACTCTTCCTTGAATAAAGTGTAACTCTTTAGCAGCCTCATTAGGCTAGGTCACCAGATTTCAAGATTCTTAGTCTTGGCATCACCAAAAAGGAGAAAGAAATGGAAGACCTTTTAGCCCTTGAGAATAAATATCAGATTATGACAACTGAGACACAACTTGAGACCCCTCAAGAGGTCCTAAGTGTTGAATAAGATTTAAGCCCTTGTGTTGAGTCTTCTTGTTTGGTTGATAATGAAGAATATTTTTTTTGTGTTGAAGAGGAAATCTTGAATTAAGTCCTTTTGGATTCTAAAGAAGAGGATGAAGGATATTCTCTTTTTTTTCTCCTTCATAATGCTAATAAAAAAGAGGATGAGGACTTATGGTAGTATTTTTAAAACATTTGCAATGAGTTTAAGTCTCTCAAGGGGTCTACAATTTCTTTAGAGCTGATTACAAGTGATGGTGAGCAAGATGACCTTGTTCAAAATATCATGGATTGGGAAGAACAAGTCATTAATAAACATTTATATGACTTGTTTAAAATCATTGGAGAAAGATATACTCCTCTTCAAGGAGGCTATGATATTATCACAAATGGAGAAGGAAACCTTGACACTCAAGTGAGTATGCAAAGAAAAAACAACCTTTTAAAACTATCCTTTCAGGAGGAATATGCATATGATGATATGTTTGAAGTCATCAAAATGGGATATCATCCTTTCAATTAGTTGGGATAAACACATCAACTCTTGAAAGATGGACCAAGAAACCAATCCTCTTCAATCCATGCCTACAAAGGAGATATAAGTTGATCATGAGATGAAGAGTAGGCAACAATATGAGGTATGTATACAAGTTCAAGAGGAATATATATACATGTAAGACCTATTTAAGGAAGATTTAATTGAGATCAAATTAAGTAAAGTGATAAGGAATAGGTCTGATCTACAAAACATCCAATTTAAAAAGAAACATGCTTGGCACTATGACTCATCTCATGAAGAATAAGATTCAAGAAACTTTCCTTTTGATCCTGGAAAGGAGGTATGATTAGTTTCTAGTTGCACATAATTATTTACTTCCTATTTTTCCTAAGTGCCTTGAGCATATGTGTGTGTCTTGTTAGCTTGTTTGCTTTTTATGTGTGTGTCTTTTACTTTGTGTAGTTGAGGTAGTCAAGTGGTCTTGTCTTGATCAAATCCTACGATCAAAAGTCTCTATGTTTTGTTTCAAACTTCAAATGACTCCCCAAGCCCAATGGACTGATAAGGCTACTACTAGTCTAGTTAGTATAGCAAGCATACTACCCCTATAAGTCACCAATTTGTTGACCAAATTTGACCTTGAAGGTCAAATTAGGGAACCTATAGGTAACAACTTGACTTTTAGGTGTTTTAGGGGTCTAATACATACGTCACAAGGTGTTTTATAGTTTAATTAATGTCATTTAATGTTATACTAGCCTTAATCCTTAGTAATTTTAGTCTTTTTAGTCATTTTAAGTTATTAATTACTTGTATAGATTTATTAGGAATTTTGAAGGTTATAAAATGTGATGTCATGTTCTATGTATCACCATATGTCTTAATCAACTGTTGGTAACTGAAAGAGGCAGATGCTTTAGAAGAAAGGGTAGTTTTCTTAAGAAAAAAGGTGAGTTCAACATTTGTGCAGCCCATGGGGAAGTGTACCACATGGGAGAAGATCATATAATGTCCCTTCAGATTATTCAAGCTTATTTAGATGTTTGAAGTGCTCTGAAAGTGTTATTTTTAGCTTAAAACCATTTTGTTCCCTTTTCACCCTTCTTGGCAAGCAAAAGTAGTCTTCAAGTTAGTACTTGGTATGAAAATTAGAGGAGGTTTTAAATAAAATTCCTTGGGGAGATGAAATTAAATTCAAAATAATTAATTTCCATATAAATATTTTGAATAATGGTGGCCTTTTCTTTATTAACCATCCTCATGAAGTTGACTGTATTTTTTGCTTGCTATTTCATACACCCTATAAGTTTTAATCCATTTTTAGCAAGTCTGTATGAACCAATTAGTTATTATAGTTAAATATTATATTTTCCTCCCCATAAAATTATTCCCATGCTTATTTTCATTTTTCAATGTGTTTGGATAGGTCAAGTACATCAAAGTTGTAAGAATATACACCTTTCTGAGTTGCAGGTAGTTTTCCACTATTTACAGGATCTTCATGTTTTGAGAATGGATTTATAGGGTTGTAATATGTAATTTTCCATGTTTTAATGTGATATTTTTCTCCTTTTTGTTATTAATCTCATTCTCCAAGCAATTCCTCTATGAGGATACAATCATAGTTAGTATGCAGTCATTTTGTTATATGACTACCATAAACAGTCAACCAGGTGAGCTATGCAAAGATATAAACCATATCCATGGAGTTTATATGTTTAATACACATTTAATGCAATAAAAAAAAAATTATAACTTCTAAATAATTTAAAATGGGACTGTTGTAATCCTACACAGTAGTTTCATATAATACACCATTGGAATATGCATCTACAGGAGTTTGAGATTATGCCATACTTATATGAAAAAATTGATAGTTTTTCAAATATATCTAAGTGAAAGGAAGTGAATTTGAACAATTTATGATAATATATAAATTTTTCATGAATTTAATTATCCTGCATATTGTCTCATCCTACTCCTCTACTTGTATGCGTCAACAACCAACTACAGGTGGCCCTAGCAGAGGTATGTAAGTCTTTGAATAGGAGGTTGGAACATGACAAGAATTTTCATTGGGATCTTGGTAAATTTAATTTACCATATCAGACCTTTATTTTAATGTTTCAAGTTGGCAAAGTTAAATATAGATACCTTCAAAGCATAAGATGGTAGTGTTCAGACCCTTTGTCTATAAAATGTGAAAATAGAGGCCCAGGGGTGTTTTGGGATTACCATATAACAAGGTTACCAAGGTCATATATACATCCTAATGTGATAATTTTTATCCTCTATATAATACAAATAGTATAAAAATTTTGAAGGGAAAAGGGATTAAGAAGCATGGTTATTGAAAGGCTCCAATATGCACTTTTATGTACTAATTTTAAGTAGTGACCATATACAATTTTGACTCCAAAATGACTTTAACATTTAGAGTGGAAAGTGGAACATATTTTCATAATGTATGCAAATTATAAGTTGAATAGGACTTGTTTGTCTCAATAATGTGTCAATAGGAGTTGAGAAACAAGGTGGCAGGTCTCATCAACACTTTCAGATATCCCTTCTTTGGAAAAGAGCACCTATAGCTAACTGTAGGTAGATAGTGAGCTTAAAATATAGTTATAAGTGATGACCTATCTCAAGTATGAAATGAATAAGTTGAAATCATAGTTAGATGACCATGGAGAGTTTCAATCAAGTTTATTTCTTGTATTCAAGGCCTAAATCAGATGAAGGACACTTACAGGACCTCTTACAATCAACTATAGTCGACTCTGAGAGGCAAAGAGCAAAGGTAGTATGTTTGATGAGGCATAAAATATAAAAGGTGGAAATAATGGATAAAATTAGATATAATATGATAATAAAATAATCAAGGGAGGTTGGTAAACATTTTCTCAAGCTAAAACATACAGGGTCACCTATAGGTGTCCCCTCTAAGACAAGAAATACAATCAACATTATATTCAACCATTTGACCAGTCAAGGAGTATAAGGAGTAGGTAAAAAATATAAGGTTATGACCAAACTTATAATTATATCATAAGGACCATAAATTTTTATATAGACTCTTTTCAATGTAAATAAAGCAATCAAAATGATCCCAAACATGTAAACACAGTCTACACCAAAGAATCTTGCACACAGTCTATCCTTTACATAGTTTTCCTTGGAGATATAAAGATTAAGGGGGTATATTAACTTTATAAAAGGATAAAAATTTATTAATTAACACTTTTTTATACTCATAAACTATTATTTTTTCATGGACAAATAGGGGAAGTTCCCTCTATTTTGTCTCAGATAGAGTGCACTTCCCTAGGTGCACAAACCTTGCAGTATGGAGAAAGGAGAGGAAGATATGAACCAGGAGATAAGGAAATATAAATATAATTTGTGTGGAGTTAATTTACATACAAAAAAACATGAGGAACCTTTTTTAATAGGATATAACCAAACGGGGTATCTTAAACCCTCAATTATGCAGATAGACCTAGTAAACACAGTTTAGGCCTAAAGCCAAATGAAGATTTTTTTTCATTTATAGTATGGAGTGATCATTATAATTAATGATATAATGTATATTTGGGAACATAATATGTGTTTAATCTATTTGATGCAGGTAGAACCATCAAAAAAGCCATTTTTTTGCTTTAAGGCAACTCATACTTGTTAGGCAATGTTCAAGCCTAATACCCAAATGAGAGGTCATTTGTACTTATAACATGAGATATTATTAATATAATATTGGAAAATAATTATAGGTTTTTTATATATGTGCCAAATCTTTCAAATTGGAGAAGAGTCACAAGATAGTCCATTTTAAACTCAAAATCCACTCAGGCTTGTAGGAAAAGGAGGAAAAGGCTCGATAGGACAAGTTTGAATACTCATATCTCTCTTGCTGATTTTCATGGGGGGAAAATAGGTTTAGAGGAGTTATAAGAGGTATTTAAAAATAAATTTGTGGCATTATATTTAAATTCCAACATTAAATCTGCATGAACAAAACTTAAGAGGGTGAAACTGCTCAAAACCCTTACAAACCTTAAATCAAGACCTGATGTAGAAAATGGAGTTGGATAGTTGATAAAATGTAATATTTTGTAAAAAATAGTGATTTTAAATTTCATAGGAATATCTTAGGCTCCTCCATGCCCTTTTCAGTTGTATGAACTTGTATGGATGAGGTGAAAATAGGGTTTTTTTTTTACTATTTTGTGCATTGTGTAGGTTCTAGTACGTTCCAAAAGATGAAACCAACTTTGGGGGGAATTTTAAGACATGTGATAACTAAAAATACTAATTTAATGCCTCATAAAAACTCCTTACTACCTAAACAAGAGCTTTCATCTCAGCTAGTCAAAACTAGCATAGTGACCAAGCCAAGGAAAAGTGTGAAAACTCTAAGTGGAAGGTATTTAAAGGTGTCCCTAATGATTATAAGGACATGGAGAGTACTTAAACATTTAATTAACTCTATTACATTTATTTTCATGAGAAATTGAATCCAAATTTGAGTCTAATTGTGTAGGGTGCATGAAAGAGGAGTTTCTTAGAGTGTAGGCAGTGATAGATCTTTTCTAGATGATTCCAAATGACCATGCCTACAACCAATGCATGGAGAGGTATTTCTTAACTCCTTCCCCTTAATTATAGTAATCATACCTATCCCTAATTATTTTTTGGATGTTCAAAAAGGTCCAAATTATGGAAGCAATTTTTTGAGCTAGAATGAGGAGTTTCATGCCAGTTTTCATGAGTTTTATGACTTGGATGGAAACTTATGCTTCCTAACCTTACATGATTCATCAAAAATCCTATTATTATGAAAAAATAATTTAATTTCTCAGCTTGACAAGTTTCCTTGTGACCTTTTAACTTATCTTTTCTCCTCTCTCTCTCTCTCAAGTTCTATAAGAACTAGCCATTTTGGCCATTGTAACTTATGTTCCACCTGAGTATGGAAAAGCCTTGTTAATTTTCATACCATTTGATCATTAATAATACTAATTTTTTACCTCTTAATGACTGTTCATAGTGTGTTCTAGTTTAATTTTGTACCTTGCTTAGTGAAGATATGGATTCCTTAGAATGTTGTCTCATTCTTTCATCCTATTTGCAGTTGGGAAGCTTCTTCTGGCAGGGCATGTGTAGTGTTCTAATAAATGTGAAGGATCGAGTGAGTTAGTATATTCATTAGTTATATTAAATTCCTCTTGTCTAGTCCTCCTATCATTTCACATTCATCCATAACCTCATAGTGTAACATTGATGTGAGAAGATGCAAACTAAAAGAGTGTATGTTTGGTTAGTCCTTTGTTCTCATGTGTAACATGTTGTTGGTTGGAATTCATAATTTTATTTGGTATATCACCTCAATTATAATTTTTTTATTTCATTTATCTCTTTTCATACCCCACCATAAAATTTTAGGTGTAGTTTTGATCCAAAGTGGTACATCAAGGGAGCTAGCCCTATCTAGAGATTCACCTCATCCTTAGGCTACCCACAAGCCTAAAGGTGTTTCCATTGTGCCACTTAGATGAGGAGATCTTAGGAATCTCCTAAAATGGTTATAATATAAGTTATAACACCATACATGTATAAAAAGGATTATGAAACCTTTATACGTGTGAAATATGATGTCATCAAACTACTTACTCAATCTTGTCTACCAAGATGACTACTTGAACCTAAACACTCATATCACTACTTTGATGAATTCCTTTCACTTCCATAATAAATATAAGTTATCATAACACCCCATAGGGTCTCTAAAACTCTACCATACCATCAATAATATCCACCATCTACCTATCCAAGTCAAGCACTAAAGAACTATGAAAGAACATTGAAGCATACTTTGTCATTGTCACTCTAGCACACATGACACCTCATCAAAATACTTTTTCATCTTAGAGAAATCATTGAAAACCATATAAAAATATACCCATTTATCATTTATGTCAAATACCAATACAAATCTTATGCTTAGACTCTATCTCTCTCTTCAAGTCCTTTCTCCCCGTCTGACATAATGATAAAGTGGGCTCATCTTCTGATATTGAGGACCTGAAAAGACTTCAAGAACCAACAATAGGAAAGGACCACCTCTTCAAAACATTAATAATGACTCCCCCTAAATTACTTGATATTATTCACCCTTTTGATCATCTTCAGACCATTTCCAAAAATGATGAATCAACATAATTGCCTTCATACCTTCTCTCTCAAATTTACTACACAATCCTCTAATCTTAAGACTTGATCATTTACAAAGCTCCCCTTTTGTTTATGCATGATGATTAAATACATTGAAAAAACACCTGTCTTGGTTTGATTAAGTCATAAAATCAACATATTTGAGTTCACATTTTTAGCAAACTTCTTCATATCTCTATTATGACTGGAACATCTCACATATGCTCCCCCTCACATCATGCACAAATTTTCAAGCCTTTGAAAATATCTAAGTTTTCCACCCTAAATCCATGCTCCACCTATATCATGATATCTTCAAAAAGACTTCTCAATGAACTAGAATCATCATCAACTCTTCAAACACTTGGAACCAACCAATTTGACCCTTTAGGACCAAAATTCCTAAACAAGTTACATGAATCATTTTACTACATACTACTGGAGTACTTTCATGAACTAGTTTCTCCCCCTAAACTAAGAATCTTATATTGATTTGTAGACAAGGAGATGAATCCCAATCTTTTTCTTAAATACTCAAATGTTTCTTTTGTTAATGGATTGGTCATATTGTCTACAAGTTGTTCTTTTATAGGCACATATTCCAACTTAAAACATTGATTACTCATTCTCTCAAAAAATGATATCTAATAGGAATGTGTTTAGTTTTTTAGTGCATTATAAGATTCTTTGAGACACTAATTGCACTAGTATTGTCACAATAGATGGGACAAGTTTATTTTTGCATTTATAGTCTTCTAAGATTTGTTTCATCCATATAGCTTGAGTGCAACATGAGGTAACAACTATATACTCAGATTTTATAGTGGATAGGGATACTGAGACTTTCTTCTTAATTAGCCAAGATACCAAGCATTCACCCAAGAAGAAAACACTACCACTGGTACTCTTCCTATCATCCACAAAACTAACCCAATCTACATCAGTGTATGTCTTTAGAGTGAATTCTTTGCTCTTTAGATAGCATAAATCATATTTTATGGTGCCCTTAAGATACCTTAAGATTCTTTTGACTACTTTCAAGTGAGATTATGTAGGATCAACTTGAAACCTACCAACAAGTCCTACTACTTGCATGATGTTAGGTCTAGAGGTAGTGGTGTATAAAAGACTTCTAATCATGGATCTCTACAAGGTTTGATCAACCTTTGGTGAGTCATCTTGCTTACTCAAATTAAAACTTATAATTATTGGTGTACTCATTGGTTTACAATCCATCATATCAAATTTATTTATCATATCATTGATGTATTTATCTTGTGAAATGAATATCCATCCATCTATTTGGTTAATTTGTAATCCTAAAAAGAATGAAATATCCCCCAACATAGACATCTCAAATTCAGTCTTCATGACATCTAAAAATTATTTACGCATATTGTCATTGTCAGAACCAAATATTATGTCATCAACATATACAACTACAAGTAATTGATGACTACCTTCAGTCTTAATGTACAAATTGTTATTAGCTACCCCTATTTTGAAACCTTGACTTAGAAGATACTTGTCTATTCTATCATACCAAGATCTAAGAGCTTCTTTAAGACCATATAAAGCCTTATGAAATTTACACACATAGTCTTGATCACTTGATAAGAAGAACCCTTCAGGTAACTCAATGCACACTTCTTCTTCTAAGTTGTCATTCAAAAAGGCAGATTTCATATCCATTTGGTTTACCTTAAAATATTTGAAACTAGAATATTCCAAGAAGAGTCTAATTTCTTCCAATCTTACCACTAAATAAAAAGTCTCATCAAAATCTATGCCTTCAACCTGAGTATATCCTTTACACACCAGTCTAGCTTTATTTCTTGTGACCTCTCCTTTCTCATTCATCTTATTTCTAAAGACCCACTTAGTGCCTATCACATTCTTGGTTTTTGGTCTAGGAACTAGATCTCATGTTTCATTCTTTACTATTTGATCAAGTTCTTCATCCATAGCACATGTCCAAATTTCATCTTTGCTAGCTTTCAAGAAAGTTTTGGGTTCAACCATTGACAACAAGATAGTTTTTTGTTGATTTTGATTGATCAACATTCTTCTTCTAGTTTGCAACCTTGCATTCACATTACCAATTACCTAAGAGGAAGGATGATACTTATGTATTCTCTTAGATGGAGCTATAGTATCAAGTCTTGATTCTTCCTCTTCATCTTCATCATATATTTAAATATATAACCCATCTTTGTTTGAAATAAAATTCTGAATAGTATCACTTACTTACAAATTTGACTTCTTGACTTTATTTGTCTCATCTACATTCACATTTGAGCTTTCAAAAATCTTGTGAAGTCTCTTTTGAAGCATATATAGGTAGAGATGATAGAAGAGTAGCCTAAGAATAATAAGTCATCATATCTTGAATAAAACTTGCAAGATTTTCTTCGTCTCTTTTGATATAACACTTGCTCCCAAATACTCTAAAATGTTTGACATTAACAGCTCTATTCTTCCATAGCTTATATGGAGTCTTATTACCATTTACTCTAATTTGGAACCTATTAAGAATGTAAAATAAAATTTTTGTTGCCTCTTCCCAATAACCATTTGAGATTTTAGCATCTTGAAGCATAGTTCTACTCATTTCTTGAACAATTTTGTTTTTCTTTTCAATAACACCATTATGTTGTGGTGTTCTAGCAATAGAATGTTGTCTTCTTATCCCTTATTCTTCACAAAAGTCATCAAATTCATGAGACAAAAAATCTCCTTCTCCATGTGATCTTACACACTTAATTTTAGATTCTTTTTCATTTTACACAAGTGCTTTGAATGTTGTAAATCATTTAAAATCTTTAGATTTATTTTTAAGAAATCATATCCAAATCATCCTAATGAAATCATCAATAATAAGCATGAAATAGTTATTACCTTGAATAATTTGAGTTCTCATAGGTCTACACAGATTAGTATGGAATAATTATAATGGCCCTATAATGGAATGTTCCTTGGATTTGTATCTCTTCTTGATTTACTTCCTATGAAGACAAGCTTTGCAGAGAGAATGAGGAATTTTGGTAATTTTTGGCATATGTCTTACTAACCCCTTTAAGTTGATCCTTACCATATTGTCAAAATTAATATGTCCAAGTCTTCTATGCCAAATCCAACTTTCATCCAATTGACTTATCAAACATTCCTCCTTCGTAGGTTCATGGAAGATATACAGGTTAGTTTTTGCTTTATGACTATTTGTAACTATTTTTCTAGACTTTGTCCTTTTAAATTCACATTCTTTGTCATGAAAGGTTAGAATATTTCCTTACTCACTCATTTGAATCACACTTAAAATATTATGTTTCATACCTTCTACATATAAGACATTCTCAGTTCTAGTATGGCCACTGCCAAGACTCACAGTACCTTTTCCAACAAGATTAGCATATTTTTTATCACCAAATCTAACTGAATCTAGATTGGTCTTCTTGAGAGAGGTAAAATTTCTCTTGTCTCTTGTCATATGACTTGATCACCCAATATCTAGGTACCACTTCTTTTTCTCATATTCTTGAGTGAGAAAAGATGTTTGAACAAAAATTTATTATTCCTTTGGTGCAATGTAAGAGTTTTATTTCTTTTCTTCTTTCTTAGGCTTAGTTTCCTTGAACCATTTAATGGTGTCAATGACTTGTATATCCTTTTTTCAAAATACTCTTTTAGAATTATTGGTAATATGACCTTTTTAATTTTAGTTGTATAAAACCCAATCTCTTTTGATCTTAGGAGATAGATCATAATTATTATATCTGTAACCAAACTGATTACAAGTAAAATAATGTCCATTGAAATATTCATACCTCATGACATTTGGTTGTCTAATCTGATTTGTCCTCATTATACCAACATCTTCATTCTAAGATTTATTGTTGAATCTCAAGGTCTGATTGTCTTTGTTCACATTAGTCTTCACCTTGTCTTGATTTGCAATCTTTTGTTCTTCTTTATAACCAAATCCAATTATATCACTAGCCTACTTTTGACTATTCAGAATGTTATCTAGATCACTTGACCTCTTTTAAAACATCACAAATGACTTCATCTCACTAGATGTCTTTTCTAACTTAGTTTTCAATGACTAATTTTCAATCACATACCTTGAACACTCATCTTCTTTAGTTCTCAGGATTGTAGATAGGATTTCCATTTGACTATTTAGATGCTTAACTATACCTTTATGTTATTTGGAGTCTCACTTCATTCTATCCTCATACATATTGAATTATTCTACATAGTCCTTCATATGTAACTTCAAATTCTTGGTCTTTTTCTTCTCAATCTTTAGATATTCAAGGGCATCTATTAATTTAGTCTCACAATCCTCCTTATCTTCTTCATTATCTATATCACTCCAAGTATACTCCTTTTAATATGAGAAACTTCCTTCCTTAGCCATTTATAATACATCATCCTTAACAGGACCATCATCATCATTATCAAACTCAGAATCATTATCTTCACTCTCATATGATGAGCTATAATATTCATTGGTCTAAAGCATCTTCTTGTCATTATACTTATTGAATCCTTTCTTCCTCTTATCAGACCCGAATGTCTTCTTGCCTTCATCTTGGTCTTTATCATGCTCTTCATCATCATACTTATTATGATTATGAGGGCACTTATTGGCAAAGTGTCCTACCTCTCCACAATCGAAGCATTTGAAATGTAGTTTACCCTTATACTTGTTTGAACCTGTTTTCAATTTCCTTGTAGATAGAGCAATTAGTTCACCTTCATAAATATCATCATACATGACTTTCTTACCTTGATTTATATTCTTCTTTGGATTCATTTTTGTCTTGAATGTTACTTCCTTATTTGGTGGTTTTTCATCATTGACTCTCATCTCATAGGCTATGAGAGTACTATGCAGTTCATTCATCTTCATTTATTTGAGATCATGACTTTCTTCTATGGCATAAACCTTTGAATCAAATTTGAGGGTAAGAAACCTTAATACCTTTTGCACAATAGTATCTTATTCAATCTCCTCTCTTAGACCTCTAATGATGTTCACAATATCATCAACTCTCTACAAAAATGATGTCACTAAATTATCTTCCTTCATCTTGAGACTCTAAAATGATCTTTGGTGAGTTTGAAACTTTGCCAGCTTAATCTTTTAATCCCTTGCATAAATGATATACAATTTATCCCATATATCTTTGGAAGATGTATAATGGATTACCTTGGTGTACTCAGTCTCTGAAAGACCACAAGTGATGGCATTCATTTCCTTATAATTTCTCTCACACAACTTCTTATTAGTTTCACTAGTTGAAGGTGTTGAGGGGGTTGAATATCCATCCACAATAGATTGCCAAATGTCAAACCCTATTGACATGATGTAGGTCTTCATCCTCACACTCCAAAAATAATAAGTGGACCCATTAAACATTGGTGAATGCTTAGTTGAAAATCCTCCTTGTGTTTCATGATTACCCATATTGTACCCTAGATCACCTTTAGGTGGTTTAAACTTGCATAGAAGGTCTTTCTATGATACCAATTATTGGAGGTATAATCACTGAGAAGGGGGGCTGAATCAATGATGAAAGATATTTAAAAATTCAATTTTAATCCTTTCAAACTCTTAATTAATGACCACAAGCATTCATAAATCATATAAGATGCTCATAAAAATAAATAAGAAAGATGATGCAAAATCACACACATAACACAATATCTATGTGGGAAACCCTCTTGGGGAATAAAACCCATTCTCAAGCATGTAAATACATGGACTACTTGTGCTATAAAATGATCACAAACATGAGACCTTTTAGTGAAGCACCTGCTTCATAAGGAGTACCCACCCCTAAGTATGAACAATCACCCATTTGTTATAGATGTTGAGCACCCACACAATACCTTATGAAATCCACAACTCCTAAACTCTGATTGCATTTCATTTTTATTGGAGAAATAATGTATAACACCTCTCTTTCAACTCATCACACACATTCAAACTTGATCATATAAGTAATTCATCCAAACACCCCTTTTGGATCACTCTAGGCTTCTTCGCTCATCCTCAATCTACTCTGTACTTTAGTCCATACACTAAGCACACTCCCTTTGATTTTTTTCCTTCATCTCTATCTTATGCTCTCTCAACACATCCACACCCTAGTCAAAAAATAATTACCTTATCCTTCACTCTTTATAGGGCCTTCATAAATCTCAACATCTAGATTGGCCATAAAACTTATCTTAACCCTTAAGACTTATATCATTCTAACACATAGCTCAATACCATCCTCATAGGTTATCCATAGCATCCATGGGTCACACTTAAGCAGCTATGCCTTTCAATTAGGCCTTAGTAGCCCTTATAGCTCTCATGGAGACCTATTACCCCTTTAACACTTCATCAATCACTTATGAAGTGGGTGCTCCTTATGAAGTGGACCTATGAATGGGTAGACCTTTTTATTATTTTGCACTTCCATGATTAAAACACTTGACATCCTCGCATGCCTTTTGAGCACTCCACTCCATTCATTTAATGCACTTGTACTATTTGGTAGTCTTGTATGCTCTTAGAGCACATTGTTATCAGTCTCTATGAACTTATGCCACTTGATAGTTCTGCATGTAATCTATGTATCCTTTGACAAATTGACTTCAAGCACGTCATTGGATCATAATATGTGCAAACATACACTCACTATTGGATCTTCATCTATTAGATTAGACTCTCACCATTAGATATTTTAAATATTCATATTTAGATATTCATCTATAAAATTATATTATTATCGTTATATCTTTTGAATGCTCATTGTTAGATCTCCTCTTATAAATTTGGCTAAGTATAGAAACTTAGTGAACTCTATTTGAGAGGCCAACTTTTCATTGTTATAACTTTTGCTATACTCAATGTTCAGACCTAAAATTTGAACCACATGATTACCTCTCATAGATGAATCCATACATGTATTAAAATACTCCCAAAACTTTCACACATGTAAAATATGATGTCATCAAACTACTTAGCCTTGTTTGCCAAGATGACTAATTGAACCTAGACACTCATATGACTTCTCTGATGAATTTCTTTCATTTATATAAGCACTCTAAGCTATCATAACACCCCATAGATTCTTTTAAACTTGACCATACCATTAATAACATCTGCCATCTACGTATCCAAGTCAAACATTGAATAACTATGCAATAACACTAAAGAACATTGAATCACACTTTGTCATTGTAATTCTAGCACACATGACACCTCATCAAACATCCTTGGTCACCTTGGAGACATCATTAACAAACCTCTGACAATCCTTAGCAACATGAAGATAATAAGATCTTCACCATGAGATCTTCCACCTTACTCTACACAGATATATCTTCCATAAATCTTTTTTTTCTTCTTTAATCTCCAACTTGGTCTCTCCTCCTATCATAGTATTTTCCACTTGCACACAACTAGCCAAAAATAGAAAACACTCACACATGGAGTTTTTCACCATGGATATGGTACCAATGATTAGCAATCAAAGATCTGAAACTATAGTTAGGATCAATAAGCTCTGATATCAGATGTTAGGAATAAAAACTTTGATACTACATGTTAGATAAATAATTTATATCTTTTAGTACAATTAATTAAATGATGGATAATAAAACTATAGAACATAGATAAGAAAGATAACACATTACATAAGAGATTACGTGAAAACCTTACAAAGTGCAAAAAAAACCCATGGGTAAAATGGTAGCTTCTAGAATTCATATTAACAGCATCAACTCTCTTCTACAACAAATTTTCCAACAATTCTTTTAATGCTAACAACCAAGAACTCAAAGCTTCTACATGAAGCATTGAAGTTGTGAACCAAGCATAATAATGCCTCCAGGATACAACCTCCAAGCATGAAAGCTCAAATTTGCATGGATCCTCTAATAGGATGAGTTATAATGAGGAAGCTTATGCATATTTATGCATTTAAAAAAAAGAGACAAAGGGGAGAGAGAATGCAATAGTGGCAAAAAAATGTGCCACACGTAGTGGAAAATCATGTGATCCATAGTGGTGTTTGTCACCATGTGTCAAAATTCAACAAAAGAGATCCTCCACTAGATAAGATCATGGGCCACCTCCATGTGGCTCTAAAGTTCACACCCCACTTGCACATGTGAGGCCAATCACACATGGTGATCTTCTTGTCTCCATTCTCCATGTGACCACATAAGTCCAAAAGGTGCTTGCAATCACATTTGGACTTTTTCCACACATGGGAATCTTGGACACATATAGAAATGCACCCCACACAAACCCTTTTGTCTTTTGCACCATGTGACAACACCCATGTGACTACCAAGTATAAACCCATGTACCTTGGTAGAGTGATATGCCCCACTCCCATTACATCAACCTGATCACTTAATGGGACCTTCTATGGGCCTATGCCACATCACCCACAAGCCACATCACTAACTAGTCACCTCAATAGCATGCCACATCACCATGAATAGTGGCCATGAATAGTGAATGTGAAAAGTGATTCGTAAATAGTGACTATGAATAGTGACTTCATGTCTTAACACATACAAGAGTGTAAATGTGGTTAGTAATTAAAAGAGTTGGACCCTAATTTGAAAATCATTAAACTAAAGCCAAAAACATTTTTTTTTCAAAAGTAGCACCTGACATTTACATATCCCTTATTTATTCTAGACCCTAGGTGTAAATGTGGAAAGCCATGGGTCAGCTTTTAATTAAGCATATCTTTTGTATGGACAACTAAGACTTCTAGGCTATATTTAAAAAAATCAATTGTTAAATTAAAACTTAAAGATAGAATGAATGATTAACTTAAATGAAAGAAGAAATAGAAATAAAATAGTTTTGGGTTGACTCAAATTCCTAATTGGTGATGATTAAAGTATACTTTAATTTCCTCTAAATTATTCTTTCAATTATCAATGTATGAAGTATACAAAATGTATATTCAAATACCAGTATTCCCCCTTTTATCTTATTTTATTAAAGATTCCACTTCTTCCACTGACATCCTCCAGGACAAAAGAGGGTGAGTGATGACAATTAATTTTGAATGAAATCAAGGTTTTGTCTCGATTGAGGGTCAAATGTTGAATGAAATCAATGTTTTCTCTTAAATAAAGGTTAAATGATAGGAAAGCATTTATTATTCTTAAAGGATGTAAAAATTCCAAAGGACATTGATACACTAAGGTTTGCATTCAACAAGATAAATGAAAACCAATAAAAATGATTCTAAGACCAAGATTTGATTCAAGATTTCAGTTATGAATAGAAAAAAAATTCATATAATTTTTTTTAAGTGAACTATCCATCTGCAAGGTAAACATTTACAAGCTTAAAAGTCATTTTTAGTAACTTTAATTCTTGACTTGTATTATCCAAATTTATTATACCTGAATCTTTTCCAAAAGTTTTTTTTTTTTGTAAGTGTATGAAAACTACCCCATATATCAACAAGATTATTTGAACGAGTTAGGACTAACTTGATTTATTTGCACATGAATTGAAACCATTTACTAAATTAGATGAATAAAATTTATTAGGTTAATTTAAAAAGAGGATTAGAGAGAAGTAAAGTCTCATGTTAACTATCCATGTCCTCAATTTACTATAAATTGAAGTAAAAATATTAAACACATACTATCTGAAAATATAATCATGTTTTATATATGTGTTTGTAAATTTTTTGTATTTGATAGTGTATGATATTTCTATTAATTCCATTTTCAAAAAATATATTATTGGGATATCTAAAAGAAATCAAAATCTCTTGCTATAATTTTATGGTTTTCCTTCTTTCCTCTTAAAAATCACAACTATCATTTAAAATTTATTTGTTTTTATTGTGATTTTTTATTTTATTTTATAATATTCTTTCCATTTCTAGCATTTGATATGCTACCAAAGTATTTTATTTAATATTCAATGTATCTATCTTTCCTCTATTATAATCCATAGCAACATCAACTTTTCCTATTATTTTCATTGTTCGTTATCTTGAGTCTTTATTTTTGACAATATATTTTATTTCTTTTTTCGAAGTGCTTAGACTTTCTTATACATGTGAAGGTCCAAATTTCTTACAATATTTTGTAGATTATATATCATCGAATATTTTTATCTTCGTATTTTTATCACTTACTCTATCTCTATTTTAAATAGCTCCTAATTCAAAATTTAATAGCACTAATGCTTGATCTATTTTTTGATATTTTCCCTTTTAATTTTGTTGCTGCTTCTTGAAAATAAGGCCGAGCACTAAAAATCATGGAAATGAATTATTGGCATCACTTAGGTTCTTCCTAGATACTTTTAATTTCATCTTCTATTTTATTCAACCAATGGTTCTCTTCCTTTGCCTTTAAGTATTTGTTGAGTTGTGGGAAAGAGATTCTATCACATTTGAGAGAAAGACAATACTCGTGAGTACATAAGGCGAAGAGGATTTTTTTTTCCATTAATCCTTTAGACTTAATAAAAATCTTTGGGACTGTTTTCCTTATCCTTCTAAACATATATGGTGATAATATTAACTACAAAATTCATTCCTCGTAGCTTCAAAATCACCAAAATATTATTCATATAGAATAGAATGCACAGAGACAAGTAATAAATGTCTGTCAAACAAAACTGGGAATTAAAATAAGGATTAATGTTTCTTTCAAACAGACAACCATGGGTGTGTACAGCAAACTTGTGCAACAAGTTCAAGTGCACATTGGCTTTTGTTTTACAAAAAGCTAAAAACAGATTAAATTTGTTGGCCAAGATTGTTGGCATCTTTTGTATTTCAGTACGTGCCATTGTAATAAGAGTTTTCTTGTTGTTAAGAACATTGTTTAAATGAAATTAATTAACACATTATCATATTTTCTATGATCTATTTTTAATCTACGGATTGTATATTAAATGTCAATTTATGCAAAGTTAAACTTATTAGACAGATTGAATTTCAGATTAAAACATGGAAATTTTCCATTCTATCGCTTCATCATTCAACATATATCATAAAGCTGAGTTCTTTTGTATTATAAAATTCTAACTAAGCGAATACATTAATTTCCTTTGTGAACCCCTAACTTCAAACACTTGCAAGCTTAATTATTTTCAAACCAGATCATATTGAACTGAAGGACTTAAACAAAGTAACCATAATGACATACAGGCGAGGCGCCTTCTCGGCTTATCAAACCTTATTAAACTCTGTGTGTTGTTCAACCCTCACAAAGAAATATGACAAGACGATCCAGCACAGCAAAGTATTTTTTTCTCCATTGAATGGCAAAGCTCAACACTCCCACCACAAGAGAAAATCCGACACCATAACTTAATCCTACTCCCACTCCCCACCATATCTCAGACTCATCATCCTCTTCCTCTCCATCTTCCCCCTCCATATTCATATCTTGTTGGTTGTCCCTTTGACCATCGCCAGCGCTGATGAGCGTTTTATTCTCCAAAGGAGGTCCATGTAGATCTGGATTCCCTGCAAAAGAAGCAGCATCAAAGGTTGTCATCTGTTTTCCCCATGGTACCCTCCCAGAAAGCTTATTGTTGGAGAGATTCAAATATTCCAGGTAATAGAGACCTTCAAATTGTACGGGAATGTTTCCCGTCAATTTGTTTCCTGAAAGATCCAAAGACTCCAGCTGAAACATGCCTCCCATGGATTCAGGGATTATGCCACTGAGATTGTTGTGTGCAAGATTTAGAGCAATGAGACCCCTTAAGTATCCCATTTCCCATGGAATAGCACCTGATAAATTGTTATAGGACAGATCCATGGATTTCAATGCTTTGTAAATCTTTTTATATGGAGTTGTGTGTCCTTTAATCCAGAGTGTCACTTCATCCACAAAAGTATATTCATGGCCTGAATCATATTCGTCGACACGATGTCCAAGGGAACTAAGCAGTACTTCATAACTTTCTGATTGATTGACCATGGCATGCAGCTTTGTAAGATCAGCAGGAATATGTCCTGATAAATTGTTATGAGATAAATCTAAAATTTGAAGATCCTGCAACCTTATCAGCTGAACCGGAACCGTGCCTTGAAAGTTATTAGAAGTCAAGCTGAGAATTTGGAGCTCTGTCAGTTCTCCTATCCAATCTGGGATACTCCCTTCAATTCTGTTATCTCCCATGTCAAATACTCGGAGATGTGTACAGTTTGCAATGGATGGAGGAATAACACCTTGCAGATGGTTTCCATTTAGATTTAGTGTGGAAAGAGTACTTAAATTTCCCAGCTCCTCTGGAATTTCACCTTGCAAATCATTTTGAGCTAAATTTAACACTCGTAGATTATAAAATTTCCCCATAATTGGAGGGATGGTATCCGTCAGCCTGTTCTTTGACAAGTCCAAAATTTCCAACCCCCAGGTGTCTGTGCAGATTGAATCCGGAATTCCTCCGCTGAGATTATTCCCTGACAAGGATATTTTAAAAAAGTTTCCTATTATAGCTGAAATGGAACCATTAAACTCATTCTCTGACAAGTCCAGGTAACACGAAAAATGATAAGGACTTGCTGGAAAGCTAACAACTGGAAGAGAGCCCTGTAAGCCATTACTGTGTAAATCCACCATTTCCAAATAATTGCTCCTTATATGCGCCACTGGACCTTCTAGCTTGTTATTGGAAAGATTGAGTGCATAAAGATTGGGAAGATCCCACAGGAAAGTGGGAATATTTCCCACAATACTGTTATTTGACATGTCCAAATCTTTTAATGAATATTGAGCAGACAGAAATGCAGGGAACTCACCTTCTATTTTACAAAAGCTCAAATTCAGGTACTGGAGGCTGGCAAACCGTGGATTCCAAGTTGAGGATATGCTAACGGTAAGCTGATTTCCTGAAAAGGCTAATGCTTCAAGCTTAGTTAGATTCTCGAACAGGGAAAGAGAAACATTGCCTGTAAAATTGTTGGAAAATAGCAACAACGTTTCTAATCTAAAAAGCTTTGAAATGGTATCTGGAATTGTTCCATTTAGTTGGTTGTAACCAAGGTCCAGATATCGAAGTGAGGAAAGACGACCAATGGATATTGGTATGTTCCCTGTTAAACTATTGGACTGAAGGGCCAGTTGTCGAAGTGAGGAAAGACGACCAATAGAGAATGGTATGTTCCCTGTTAAATCATTGTATTCAAGGTACAAGTTTTCAAGTCCGGAAAAGTTTGCAATGGAGGGTGGAATTACTCCTTCGAGATTGTTTAATGACAGGTCAAGGCTTTTGAGGGAAGAAGGGAGATGTGGAATAAAAGCGAGGGTTCCTTCTAGATGGTTAGCTGCCAGGTCAATATGGCTAATGCTTGAACGGTGCAAGAAGCTTGAAGGGATGGAACCATTGAGATAACACAGTGCGAGATCAAGTGAAACTAAGGAGGAGACATTCTGAAACCATGTGGGTAGTGGAAATGGGAAACTATTCCCAATTAGACGGAGATGGGATAAATGTGTGAGATTCAACAAAGAGGGAATTGGGCTCCCTGAAAGCCCACATAAAGTCAGATCAATGTGGCGAAGATTGGAGAGACTTCTAAGGGCCTCACCCCAGTGCTCAGATGCCGTTGTCAGATTCACTTCCCACATAGCCAGGTATTCCAAGCGTCTCAAATTTCTTACCCATTCAACAAACCTCGAACTCTTCATTTCTATGAAGCTCAAGGTGTCTCTCCCAAATTTATAATAGGACAGATCAAGGTGGCGTAAGGCTGACAAATTTCCTATCTCCATAGGGATTTCACCACCAAATCCAGCGTGTGCGAAGCTAAGAAAAGTAAGTTTCTTGAGTTTAGCCAATTGAGGAGATATAGTAGTACCGTTGAAATCATTCCAGCTCAAATCGAGGTGCTGAAGATGCTCCAGATTAAACAACGATGCATGAATCTCCCCACTCAAATTCTTTATGCCCGCATCGTATAGACCATGATGATGGTTTTTGAGATCGAGGCGAATGACATGTCCAGAGTGATCGTCGCACGCAACACCCCTCCATTGGCAACAGTTGTAGCCCTGCCAAGAGGACAAGCGACCAGCAGGATCAAAGAGAGCTCCTTTAAAATCCAACAGGTAATTTCTTTCATCGCTGGAACATGCACTAATGAACGGATAACTAACGGACATTGCAGAGAAAAATGCCAAAGTCATCCAAAACGAAATGGGAGACATGATTGTATGCAAACGAAATGCTGGAGTTGGCTCACTTGTTAGACTTTAGAATGCACCATCATTCATTATATATTCAGCACTAACCTCTTTCTTCGGCATCTTTTAAACGACTTTCCTTTTGACGTCAATGTTACGTTAAGATTAAGATTTAGAAACGGACGGACGTGACATTGGCAGTCCTTTTACGTCAATGTTACGTCTATTTACTTTACTGTTTACAACGATGTAGATTGTTTTTGTCGTAATTTATTTTAAATATTTATTTTATTATTTAATTAATTGGAAGATTAAAAAAAAATTGTTGTGTAATTTTATTTATTTTGTTATAATATTGTTATGGTGAAATTGTACATCACATGTGGGGGAGGGGTTTTGGGACATCCGAGAGTGTGTTCAGTTTTTTTATGGTCATTTTTTTTAACTATTTAAGAATTCTATGGTTTATTGTCACTATCCTAAAAGAGAACTCAAAATAAACATAGGGGGATCAGGGCCATAATGTCCATGAGTATGTTCTACTTGGTTTAAATAGATAAGTTTGTTTCGGATTGGACTCTGGGTCGGTGATGTAAAACTCTTTGTTCCCCAACATTAGCCCCAACCCTATTTGACTTCAAAAAAATTAGGTAAATGTAGGCTATGTCTTGGAGTTTCCATGGGGACATGCATAGGTTTGTAATTTCCAAAAAAAAAATCTACTTGGTTCACATGGATAAGTTCGGCCCCTAACCCAAGGCATCCCTATAACAACTTTTATTGAGTGTTCAAAGATCATGTGAGATGGAAACCTAGGTCAATAATGTGAAATTATTTTTCTCCCACCAGTAAAAAAAATTGGGGTGAATTTAAGAGACATCTTGAAGTGTATGTGGGGTTGGGCCCACGTTTGAAATATTTAAGAGTGTGTTGTGCTTGGTTCACATGGAGAAATTCAACTCCTACTTCAAGGTGCTCTCATGGAAACTTTTTAAAAGTGCCCAAGAACCCCATGGGATTGACACTTAAGTAAAAAAAAATCAGTTAAATTTAAGGCACATATCAAAGTGTGTATAAAAGAAGTTCTAGGTCCTTAATTTATGAGTGTTTTTATTGTTTCACATGCAGAAGTTCGACCCATATCTCAAAGTATTCCCATAACCACTTTTTTGAAGAATAGAAGAACCTTATAAAATTGAAACCTAAATCAACAATTTGAAAGTATTAAAACTACTTTTTCTCCACCACATTTTCCAACTTTTTTAAATAAAAAAATTATTTTTATTTTATTTATATATTAAAATTTAATAAAATATAAATTATTCTACGTAAAAATAGTACATAATCTACATAATATAAAATGAATAAATTCAAATTAATATGTATCTAATTTTCACCGACATTAATTTTAAATCAACTCCCTTTCCCACTTCCATAACCCCGACTAAATCTACATAATTTTTTTACACAGTTGAAATAACCTGTATTTTTTCACATATATAAACTTTTGGTGAGTCAATACATAAATTAGAATGTACATTTTAGTGATTTCGACATTTATATTATTATGTGTTTCGAACTTTCGCATTTCTGTAAGTGATGCTTTACACTATTAGTACTTGCTGACTAGGTAATTATTATATTCACTTTTTCTTTTGCAAATGTGTTTGATTTTTATTTCATTTTATTTTATTTATTTATTTATTTTTTTAAATTTATTCTTTAATATTAAATTTATAATATATATTGTATTTTGGGAAAGGAAAAATCAGAGGATTTTTCTTTTGGATTTCTTATTAGTTAAAGGACAATGAAAAAGATTAATATTTTAGGTAAATTAAAGTATTTGTTAGATTAAAAAATGAAAAAGATTAATATTCTAGGTAAATGAAAGTATTTGTTAGATTAAAAAATGAAAAAAAATATATCTATTAGATTTATTGTTTTTTGTAAATTATATTTTCATTATTTTATTAATATTTTAATGTTTTCATATCATTAAACATATTCGTAGATAATAAATATGTTTTATTTATGTTGTACATTATGCTCATTAAATTGACACTACCGTAACTTTACCATTTCAATATGTTGTTAGTTATAAATTAAATATTCTCAAAACAATGATCAATTCCTCCTTGAATACAACTATGATATTATTCAAGTTCATTATGAACTCTTTTGTAGTTATCAAGACATCAGAGGACAATGAAAAGACTAATATTCTAGGCAATTTATACTATTTGTTAGATCAAAAATTGAAAAAAACCTATCTCCATTAGATTCATTGACTTTTTTTAATCACGTTTTCATTATTTTATTAATATTTATAATTTTACTTTCGAGCGCAATCGTACATAACAAATAGACTTTATTTATGTTGTAGTTGTGCGCATTGGACTAATGCTGCCATAACCCTACCATTTCAATACGTTATTAATTGTGAATTAAATATGCTCAGAGTAATGACCAATTCCTCCTTGAATACAACTATGAAATTATTCAAGGTCACTTTGAACTCTTTGGTAGTTATCAGGGCATCATCTTCTATATACAGTTGTGACATTTTAACATCCTTGAAGAAAGAAATAATATTATTTATAAAAAAAATTATGACATGGTAGTTATGACATCATCTTCAATTAAAAACACACTAAACTAACACCCTAAGCCTATCTCAAAGGAGGATCTTAGTTAACAAATCAACAATGGAAAACGCAACTAAAACATGAAAGAAAGACCTTCCTTGGATGATCCAAAATGCTTGTTGTAGTGGCTTGCTCAATTTGTGCTAATGAAGTTTGCATCAATGGAATGTGGCTACCTCCATCTCTCCTTGGCACCTTGTGTGGCTTTGGCTTGTGGCTCAATATTTTAGCATTATAACACTAAGATGCAATGATTTTGAATGCATTTGGGCATTATAAGTTTGGCATAAAAGAGCTTCAAATTATGGCTTTGAGGCTTGTTATTTGTAGATTTTTGGAATAATTTGAGCATCAACCATGACTATCCATCTCAAGATTGAGATGTGTGGCCATGAATAAATCTAAACATGAAATTCATTCTACAAATATCCCCATTAATATTTGGGATAGAGGGGCATTGAATAGGCATGGAAGGGCTTGGATGAGGCATGGGAGGCACGAACCCTGATATTTGTGGCATTTATGATCTAGGATGCCACCCCATAGGATGATATCTTTTGATAATGCAGTTAATGACAATCAATTTCCAATAAATATTTATTCAAACAAGTTCCATGGAATTATTAATTAGGCTCTAATTTGGTTTAATTAGCTCCTTATCAAGATTAAGCACTTTGATACAAACCTTGGCTCTTTGTGCACAAATTACTCAAATTGGTCAAAATGTCTTTTTATTAGCCTAAAATTTGACTCGATTAGAACTCAAAGTCAATATAAGATGTGTTGGATCCACTATCCAATTTAGGATGTCAACACTAAATAACAAAGCACATGTCTCATGCAAGAGATTTGACAGAAAAGAGCAATCTAGAGTATCTAGGTGCAAAATTGGCATTTTGACTCGAAATGATCTGATTAAATTTAGTTGCTTCATAAATTATATTGCCTCATTTAATGATACTATGGCCAAAATCAGCACTTGAATATAATAGTTTCAATTCATTTAATGTGTTTTAGTGTTTTTAGGCCAAATTATGCATTTTGGTAAGAAATTGGTCAAAAGCTTGGTTGGAGGTTATTGGTGGCCAATTTTAAGCGTCTACAATTTGACCCTATTTGGGAAGGCATTGCAAGCTATAATCATAGTAACATCTTCTCAAATAATGAAAAGGTCCTATATGCCTACAACTTCAATGATGATGAACTAAATGTATGATGCCTCCTCGAGGAAATGATTGACATAAGGAAAGGTCAGTAAGTGGTCCCTAGAAAGAAAGAATGGAGATGAGGGGACCAAAGAAATGAAAATGATGGGATGAGCACACAATGAATTTTAAAAAAGTAGTCAAAATCACTGAAAATGCAAGTGGGATGGTGTACAATGGTTTTCTCAAAGGCGGTTATAAGCATTGTACCCCGATAGTGGCAATGTGGCATGAAAACATAATGATTTTCTCAAAGGTAGTTATAATCATTGAGAAGATGAAGTTGTCCCAATTAGGACAAACAAATAAGATAGCAACATGCCCCTATATGGGCAAAAAAAGTAGTGGTGACAACACAATGATTTACCCAAAGGTGGTTATAATCATTGAGAAATACAGGTGGGATTGTGTGCAATTACTTGCCCATAGATGGTTATAATCATTGGACCTTGAATATGGTAGAAATGATTCATTGGGCCGATGATGATGATAATTAGATATAGAGGATAGAGATGAATTGGGACAACCTGCTAGCAGAGAGATGCTCATTTGAACTAAACAAAGGTTGAAATTCTATCATTACTTAATCACTCTATTTGGGATACGATTGGGATTCAATCAGGATATTGGTGCCAAAAAGATGTCAATGCTACCATTGATGAATGAATGACCTAAAATCTGAGGTTTGTTATATCACATGTCAGTAGGCATCATGGTATAACATCATAAGGACATTGTTAAAATATGCATAAGGACTAACTGCCATAATCCAATACTTAATAGCAAACAATGCACCAATGATCGAAACCATGATGTTAATGTAGACGTGTGAATATGGATGGATTCAAGTGTAAGTATGGGCAAAGAATCACCCAATGAATGCACATAGATTGAATCAAGGAAATAGTATTGAAAGGAAATAAATAGGCACACAAACAAAACAACAAAGAAATAAATAATTTAATTTAAACCATATGAACATTGCACCTAGAAAATAGGTGACAACTTAACAAACTAATAGAATGGGAGAATAAAATAAAAGGAAGGGGGTGACTGAGCTGTTGCTATATACACTAGGTAGGTGGACACTACCTACATAGTCTCATGGACATAATAGCCAACAAAAAGTTCAGGTCAAATGTAGTTCTCCCAAGAAATGGAAAGAAAATGATAACTGATAAAAAAACATAATGGATGCAATAGAAGAATAGGAATGGTCTTGAAAAATAGTAAGTGTATGGGATAAAAGTCTAAAAAAGATGGAGAAACTAAGGAACAAGTGATTTGATTGTGACTTAGTAAGGGTTCCCAAAATCCTTAAGGCAAAGAAGTGATCAATGTTTTTTGTCTTTAATAAATGGTTTTACAAATGTTTTTGGAATTTTGGAGTATTTCAATTCATTCTAGAATGACAAGATACTAAAAAATGGTTTAATCTCACAAAACCATGAGAATGTGGCTTAAGGTGCTCATAAAATAGTGAAAGTGTGGCTTAGGGTGCTCATAAAATGGTGAGAGTGTGTCTTAGGGTGACTAAGTTGATCTCAATAAGTTTGAGCATTGCCTACATAGTCCAAAGGTAGGACCTCGAGTCACTGTAGTTCCACCCTACAACAGAGTAATCTGACTAATGTCGCAATCAATTCAAATAAAATAGGCACAGTTGGTATAAAGGCATAGTACGACATAGGAAATGGCAAGTTAGTATGTCAAAGCTCCATAAACAAATGTTTCCCCTAGTTTGCCCATAGGAGATTATAACTAGGACACAACAACTTATATCAATGATACTAATTTGCCTATACATAGTTATAATTAGTAACAAGATTGGTGATAAGAAAGAAACACTAAATGAAGGATTCAATCACCAAAAATTCTATCATACTACTCCAAAATACTCTCTATCTAGAATGCCTGAAATAACTAATAAACCTGATCAGATTCATTAGTGCTAAAAATGTGCAACTAATGGTAAAATGAAGGTCAAATGGGCTAGGTAGATAGGAGTTAAAACATGCTTGGTTGATAGAACGGAATGGTAAAATAGATAAGTAATAGGCTAAGAGGAATGTGAAGAATGATTATTCGTACAAAGAAAAATAGTGATAAAATGGCACAATTGAAATGGTCCTTATAGATAATACACCTTAGTACTCAAGCATAGTACCGATTGAGGTGAATAATATTCATCGACTCAAGAAGTTCATTTCCATCTAGTGTGGTGAGCATGTATGCTCCTAATCTATAATTTGTAGTAATGATGAAAGGCCCTATCTAGTTTGGTTTAAATTTACCTTTATGCTTCTTTTCAATTGTGGTATTCTTTTGGTTTTCTTTAAGAATAAGCTCACCAATGTCAACTATTCGATGCTTGATGCACCAATTATAGTGGCCTTTAATTCAATTCTGATATGCCTTAATATTATTGAGTGTAGCTATGCATTTTTCATCAAGTAGGTCTAAATCTTACAGGTGAGCTACTCAACAGTCATGATCATCTAGGGCATGATTAAAAGATATGAGTAGTGAAGGTAACTCAACCTCAATGGGAAGGATGACTTTAGTACCATATATAAGTGAGTATGGAGTGGCTCCTATGAGGGTACGATAATTGGTATGATATGCTCAAAGGGCATGGAATATCTAAAGGTGTCAGTCATGACCGGCATCAGTGACAATCTTTTTGAGAATGTTGATAATGGTTTTGTTTGATGCTTCAGCCTAGCCATTACCTTAAAGGTAATATGCCGTAGAGAAATGTTGTGTAATATTGTATTAAACACATATCTTGTTGACATCCTTATTCTTGAATGATCCTCCATTATCAGAGATAATGTTAGAAGGGATACCATAGCAGCAGATGAGATCATTGAAAATGAACTTGGAAATCTATTTTTTAGTCACGTAAGTGACAGGTATAACTTCAACCCACTTAATGAAATACTCAGTGGTAGTAAGGATATGTTTATGGCTATTAGATGAGGTGGGATTAATCTTCCCAATGAGGTTGAGTCCCCATGTAGCAAATGCCCATGGTGTCAACATTGGTTTTAGAATCTTGACTGGGGCATGAATCAGATTGGCATGTCATTGACATTTATCATACTTTTTCACATATGTAGTTACATTTGCATCCATCATGGGCCAATAATAACTAGTACATAAAATATTTTTAGATAAGACTGACCCACTAGAGTGGGCTCCACATACTCCTTCGTGAACTTCCCATAATGCGTGTGTAGATTTTACTGAAGTTAAAAAATGAAGCAGAGGTCCATCAAAACTATGGTGGTAGAGCATTGATCTAAGTAGATTATAATAAGTGGAGTGATGGATAAAGGCTTTGGTTTATTTTTAGGATAGGTCAGATGGTATAACTTGGTCATGAAGATAGTTATAACAGTCTAAATACTAGATAGAATTAGGACCAGTAATATCACAAATCATTACCATAGTTGAAGTTTCATGAGCTGGTATGACCAAATTATCAATGAGGAATTGATACTCTCTAGCTTTGTCCATTTGTAGAATCAAAGAGTCAATAGTAGCCATGGCATTTATAGTTCTATTACTATCCCTTGATACATGCTCAAATTGGATATCTTCAATTTGTTATTTTAGAGTGTCGACCATAGCTTTGTAAGGAACCAACTTGTCATCTTTAGTTTGGAAATGGTCTATGACCTAATTGATGATTAATTAAGAATCACCATAAACCTTGAGATAAGATATGTTGCACTATACTAATTTTCAAAGTCCTGCAACAAGTGCTTCCTACTCGACCATGCTGTTTGTACAAGGAAAATTGATTCTAAAAGACTTAGGAATCAGATCCCCCTGTGGTGTAATAAATAAGAGGCTTTCCCCCAATCCATGTGTAGTAAATGATCCATAAAAATATAGCTTCTAATGCTACTCATCAAGAGGTATGTCAATGATTATAATTATGCATTCATCAAGAAATTAGAATGTGAGTGGCTCTTTGTCTACAAGGGGTGTTTTAGCAAGCTGATCTGTAAGGACTTGTCTCTTGATTGCCTTTTAATTGACATAATCTATGTCAAACTCACTAAGAAGCATGATCCACTTGGCCATTCTACCCTATAAATCTATTTTAGATAGTAAATACTTGAGCGGATCTTCTTTTGAAATGACCATGGTCTTATTGTTCAACATGTAGTTTCATAATTTCTAAGCTACAAATACCATAGTTAGACAAGCTTTTTTAATAGGCATATAGTTATGTTCATATGTGACCAAGGTAGGGCTTAAGTAGTATAATGCATGCTATTTTACATTGTCATCATGTTGAGCCAGAAGTGCCCCTAAGGCACTATCTATAACTGATAGGTACAACAAAAATGGTTTTCCTAGCATAAGGGGTAGCAAAATAGGTATATTTGCTATATAATCTAGTTATATCCTCAAAAGCCATCCATAAGTGAAAGCATCTCATAACCCATCATGGAGTTGATGATGATGTCAATATTAAGCAATGGAAAGTCATCCTTAGGGAAAGATTTATTTATATCTTAAAAATTAGTACAGATTCTAATTATTTCAAGCTTTTTACTAGTAGGTATAATATTAAATATCCATTCTGAGTAGTCAATGGATCGAATACATCCAGCTTCTAAGAGTTTTTCCAAATCTTTCTTTACTAAAACAAAAATGAGAGGATGAATCTTGCATAAATTTTTCTTAATTGGTTTGGCATCAGGATTTACCACAAGATGATGTAAAACCAAGGCAAGGTCCAAACCTAGCATGTCAGAATATGCCCATGTAAATATATCTACAAATTCTCTTAATAGAGCTGTAAAGACTTCATGTTCCTCCTAAGTGAGGGACCTACCTAATTATATCCATTTTGGGTCCAATGGAGTCTCGATGTTTACCTTTGTTTTATCTTCAACTAGAAGAGTTGAGTTGTCTTCTAGGATACTAGGCAAAGACTTGAACTGTTAGACTATATCAAAGTCCTATATTAGAACTGACTCTTTAACTTCTCCTATGCATGATGAATCTAAGTCCCCCAATGGGAGATCTAGCCAAGTGATAAAAATAATAAAAAATTCTTGAATAATTTGATCAAACCCTTGTTGTTTCTCAACACTGAACTTAAATCCATATGCAAGTTCATCATGCGTGGTCTCATGGTCTAAATTTGAAGAAGAATGAACACCCTCATCTAATGGTGCCTAAAACAGGTTTTCACCACTAGACTAGCCTTTATCTTTAATTTTTCCCTGGTCAAAAAGTGCCTGAAAGAGGTTTTCACTTTGGGACCTCAATGTTTTATTTATTTATTTTTGTCTAAGAGTGTTCATCTGCTCTCCAAAATAGGCTTCAAGATCCAATGTGATTGAGAACTCTGATTTATGATCTCCTAATGGAACACTATCTCTAAGACCTAGAAAATCACAAAATGCCTCATCATTCTGAAACTCATTAATCAACAAACTAAATTTTTGTTGGTCCTAATCTATTAGTTGGGGATAGTATAATGGCAATGGGTTATTACGAATGATTGGGCTAAGGGTACATATGACATTGTTATCAAATAGATTAGTCTCAGCTAGGTCATCAAAGGTAAGGCTATTATCATACTCTACTTCACTATCAACATCATGCTCACTAATCACCAATGATAAAACTTGAATAAGATATGTAGGGTCACCCCTACGTGGTTTAAATCCAAGTCCATAAGGTCTTTTGTACTTCATCATGGAAATTGGCTCAATAGTTCCTTGTTGATTCCGTCTGAGGCCTCTTCCTTCATAATATTGATGTTCCATGATCCTATTGGGAATATGATACTTTGCACTCTTATAAAAACTGACCAACTTGTCATTGTATAACCATTATTCATCTCTTTTGAGAGGGTCTTGTTCTTGGCTAGATGCCAGTATGAATGTGACTAGTCCTAGATCATGAAGTTTATCTTTACATTTTCATTGCCAATGCATGTGTGGGATAACTTTAAGTCATCCAAAGGTCTTTGGATTCTAAGGAAGATTGGTAATATGAAAGGTATCATGGGTTACATACTCCCTTGGGCCATTATCTAAAATGGTGAAATGATTGGAAGCTTCAGAAGGTAACATGTGGGAAATAGAATCTAGGGTATTAGGATCTATGTAATTATCCTCTAGAGAATCAATAAGTATGACCTTTCCTTTATCTTGCTTACAACTTAGATTCATTTCATATTGGTAATTGTATCTTTGAAACTCAGCCTCAAGATGTTTTTAGTGTTCATATGGGTGTAAATCTCTTGGAATATTCACTTCCATCTTTGAGTGAGAGAACCTGATACATTAGTGTAATGTTGATGGGAATGCATGAGTCTCATGTAACCAAGGCCTACCTAGAATCATATTATATGACAACTCAAGATCAAGTACATGATAAAGTGTATCATGGGTCAAGGGCCCAATGATAATTGGTAGGTTAATGGTGCCTTATGATTCTCTCTCCTAATTATCATAGGCTTTGATAGTTATCATTTCTTATTGAAGATTTGCCATTATGTACCCAAGAGGCTTGATGAGCTTTAGAGAAATTATGTTGAGGCCAAATCCATTGTCTATAAAGACACATTTCACTTTATGATACTTTATACAAACTTTTATGCATAATGGATTATTATGGAGCAGGCCAAGGGAAGACATGTCAATTTGGTTGAATGTGACTTCTTGGACTAGAGCTAGGTGTCCAACCAAAGCTTGAAATTTATCAAGGTATATGTCATTGGCAATAGTGGATTGGGTTAAGAACTTATTCAAAATGTTCTTGTGGATTGTAGACATTCACAACAAATCTAAAATAGATATTTATTCTAGTGTCTTTGACAATTGCTCCACAATATCAAACTTCTTTTTTAGGTCAATGGCAAATGGATTATTCTGAGGTTGAGTGGTTGGTTGGATAATGGGCAAAGTGATAGATGGATATGGTCTTGGAATGGTAATCCTTAACCTTTGAGTTGTGATTTCATAATTGGGATTAAATGCAAGACCATGATTGCTAACAAAATGTGGTAATGGTGTGAGACTAGATAGGACAACTCTCGATTGTCGATGCACTTGTATGTGGTCACGAGATAAGGTCGAGTTATCAATATAAGGTCCAAAAGTGGAAATATTGGTTTTTTAGTTTACCTGCATGTGATTCTAGGTCAAAGAAGAATTATCCATGTAATTTGGCTAAGTGGCATTATTTAGCAAGGGTTTATATTGATTGGTGTTTGATCTAGGATTAATGGAGATGGTATTAATACTATCCCCTACAATATGACCTAAAACCCTGTTGTAGTCATGTGCAATTACATGGTAGGTTTGTTGTTTGTTACCACTTTGACCTCAATTTTTTCTATTGTTCTAATGTTTTTGGTTCTGCTATTGGTTTTATTAGTTTTGCTGATTCAACCTTTGATTTTGATATTGTTGATTTTGTTGTTGTATTGGCTGTGGTTGTTATTATTATTGTTGTTGGTTATGCTATAAAAAAAGGTTTTGATAGATGTAAAGATTATAATTGGAGGTGGAAGCACCACTATTCAATGTGATCTCCCCATTCTCTAACATATTTTCAATTAAAAGCTTGATTTGCACACATCTTCATAAATTGTGCCTATTGACCTGATGATAATCACAAAATTCATTTTCATGGTACCAATCAAGATAAGGGATGCCTTGAGGATAATGCTTTGGTATAGGCCAACTAATCAAATTAATGATAGTAATTTTTCAAAATACCCACTCAATAGGCTCTCTATGGTCACTAAAAACATGACGCGTAGACATAATTCTCCTTGAAGGAGGGTTTTGCAATGGCAAGGGTTGTGGCATTTGTTGTGTAGGTCTTGGTTGTTATGCTTGCAACATTGTTTAAAGAGGTTGTTGGGTAGGAGTATGCTGAAAAGGTGGTACAGACAATGTTTGCACCATTTATACATGGCATGACTCAGTTACTCTATTTCACACAATATTTCTATTACAGTTGAATTTCTTTGGTGTATCTTGGTTATTGGCCTATGCTAGTTGTGATGCTTACACTTGGATTGGATGTTGGTTTTGGATATTTCCTTGATTGGTACCTTGGTTCTGATTAGTTGAATTAAACTTGATGACTCCTTTATTAATGAATGCTCACTTGATCAATAAACCTTTGTCAATGATTTATTCAAAGGTATGTGCATACTGTAGTTCCAGATGATAAGCTATTTCACTATGTAAGTTTTTAGTAAATACAATGGTTAATTGTTTATCTAGTAAACTATGAGTGAATCAGCTTGCAAGTGTTCTCCATTACTATAGATAGCTTAAAAAACTCTCACCAAGTTTTTTATTTAGATTGCATCAAATAAACCAATGAAACCTCATGCTCGAGATTATAGGAAAAGTGTTACATAAAATTATTTGAGAGATCATCAAAATATCTTACTGAATTCTTAGGTAACATTAAAAACCACTCCAAGGCTTGTCTAGCTAAGCTCCTTGGAAACAACAACAAAAGGTATATATTGTTATATGATATTGGCTAGCATGTGACAAAGAAATCAATTAAATGGGCTTTGGGGTCATCTTTCCCCTTGTATTTATGAAACTTTGGTGGTTCATATCCTAGATAAAATAGAATCTATAAGTATTCCATACTAAAAGGATAGGAACACACATCGTCCAACTTAAACTTTTTAATCTATTTCCCTGCTTGGATGGTGGTGATTGCATCCTTCATTTGTTGTAACTCTTGCTCTAGGAAACTTGTAGAAATACTGGTTTGAGGGGGGACATTGGCTTCGGTAGATGATTGTGCAGTCGTAAGTAGAGCAATTTGACTAAGGTATGATGGGGGTATTTGGTATATGTTGGATTGGTTGGGAAATTAACTAAGAATATGCATACGCAGATTAGGATGTATTTATTGAAATTGCACATTTGGTTGTGCAATATTCTAGTTTGGGTTGGTGATGAAGGTTTGGCATGGAGGATTTTGAGGTTGGGATGGAGGGATATGATGATATTGTGAATGTTGTGGTTGAATAGGGACATGTTGCTGACTACTCAAACCTTATTGAGTAATAAATTATGAGCCAAGACCCCATCTCTGAATGTGTGGTATGCTCTGCACAAAAGGTAATTATTGCCTAACAAGTATTTGAGAGACATTGGAACCCCCTTGTTTTGCAAGTCCTATTTGGGAAGTAGATTCATGTTAGATATTTGGCATCTATCACTGACCAACATGAATATGTTATTGATTAAACATCATTTGGTTTTGAATTGGCATGTTGACATGTGATGAAAAAGGTACATTTGCTATTACCTGATGAGGTGGAACATTAGTTGCCCCTTGTTGAGGTGGAAATATGTTTGGCATGTACTACTTTGATATATTCATTTGTGCCTATTGTTTTGGAATGATACTCATCCCCTATTGAGGAGGAATAGGATTCATCACATTCCATTATTGAGGCATGACATTGGTGGCTGGTTGACTACCTGATCCTATTGGTTGTAAGCTTGATGAAGTAATGAATTGAGGTTGGGGTGTAAAAGATCCCATTCATAGATTCACAGATCCACTCATGGTATTAACTAAAGGCATATGTTGTTGACTAGTTGTCTATGTATTAGTACCACTTTGATTTAAATTAGACATTGCTTGTGCATTATCCATTGTGCTTTGCTCATTATTCTGTGTAGAAGTAGAAGACACTTTGATAATTGGCATATGCAATAAGTTGTCTATCTAAGTATTTTGTGTGAATGGGTCTAAACTCTAATTGTCTTGACTAGTTAACTATATCAAAACTCCTATTGAAGGAACTAAGTCAATAATGAGTTTACTCACCATGGTCATCTGATGTAAATTGCATGCTAGATTCAGGTAGGTTTGATATGCTGCCTACATTTGGTCAAAGTGGTCTCCCATGGGGTTCTTTCCTTTGTTAAGCAAGTTAAGGTCCTGATACGTCATTTAGACTAAAGTCAAAGGATTTATAGAAGAAACATGTTGACTATACAATATGTTATGAGGAATTCTTACTAGGCTTGGTAAACTTTCATGAGGGAAATAGGTTAGAAACTTAGCCCCTAATTCTATGGCTCTGACCAAAATCTCATCTTTGTTATCCAACAAATGATGTTAAAAAAAATGGATCATACGTACAAGACATATTAGTAGATTATGATTATTGAGGAATTGGTTCTTCAACTATGGGTATCATAGCTAGGTATTATGTAGTTTGTTTTTGGTCCTATTATGAATATGGCGGCATATTAACTAAATAGTTAGCTGATGAATCTTGGTTTTGTGCCCCTATTTGAGTATTATAAGAGGGATAAGGATCCATATCATAAGAAATACTATTTGCATAGGGGTATTGTACCATTTCTTCCTGTGTAACCACATTTCTAATCCCCGTATTATATATGAGTCCAATACGAGTGTAGGAATACATGTTGGGATCCATAGTGAATGTTTTATGATAAAAAGGGAAGAGAGTTCTGTAAACTCCAAAAAGACAATGTCTAAAAATATAATGTTCAAACTTGGTCTAGATTCGTCAAAAGGATGGAAAGGTTTATGCAATGATTTGTGATAAAATAAGCTAACTTTAAGTATCTAATGTTACACATCTTATAAAAAAAAGATTAAGTAAATAGACCAAAAATCAAAATGTCAAACTCTAAGGTCGAAGTGTTTCAAAATTAGTCGTGGCATCAAAAGATAGGCTCAAACAAGGCATGAGTTAGGACTCTTGGCCAAACGATGTCAAAAAATAGACTGTGAAATAGATGATATTTTAATCTAATAGATTTGAAACACTTCTAACAAAAACTTGGCATTTGACTCTTAGACATGAACTCGATCAAATAGGTATAAGGTATGAAACAAAAGGCACTTTAGAGATATTTTTTTAATCATAAATAATGGTATAAAGCTTGGATCTTTTGACAAATATGCTAGACAAATGTGAATGATGTAACTGTGCTAGATAAAGATTCAAAAAGGTATACTCAGATTGGCTTGAAAAATGCATACGAACTTAAAACTGTATGAAAAAAGGTCTATGAACCAATGTTTGAAATTTTTTAGGTAGTGTAACAATGCTAGACTACCCAAAAGATGTGAAAAAATGTTTGTTTCAAAAACTCTTTATGGCAAAGATGGTTTCTCACAAATTTGGTAGTGTAACACTACCTTTCTTAACTCAAATGACATACATACCTTCAAGTTTTGACAATATCTCTAAGGGAAAAAGGTATGTTTAAAAATTATCTCAATGGAAATAGGATGGTAACACAAAAAGGTTTGGTGCATAGACTCAAAGTGCAAGTGTTTAGCATAAAATGACTTAAGTATATCAAGTGGTGATAATGATTATGAGTCTTAAATGACCTTCAACCCAAATTGGAAATTGAACCTAAGCTCCCTCAAGTTTAGTGTAAATGGTGAACCCACTTAACACATCAACCTTATAAACTTATGAAAATGAAATTTCAAATTTATGTTATAAATGAATGACTTAAACGATGTTTGGTAGAAATCTAGACTCAATTAGACAACATAACAATGCCAAAGTGGATGATATGACTCCAAGTTTTGATGAACTTTGAACAAGGCAAATTGATGATTCGGGTGGGAAGCATAACACCTATTTTTTCAAAGGAAAATGAGGTCCAAGTGTTTATTTTGTATTTTTTGTTCACACCAAGTTTTGACTCCAAATAAGACTTTAATCTAGGACAAATCTAACTAATTAATCACTCTTAGGTCCTAAATTGACAAAGTTGCTTGGTATTATTGGAATCCATCAATATATGTCATTTGAGAGGATTTTAGTGTTCATCCATTAATTAAATACACATTATATAGTAGGGTTTTTACATGCCTTCTTCTCTCAAATGACATTACTACAACATGGACCTTCAGGTGCACCTTACACCAACAACATTTCCACATCAAGTGGGGATTTGTCTAAGATCTACAAGTTTTTGAATGTTTCTAGGGAGATCAATTACATAATGAATTTCACATCATTATTTAAAATAAAATCATAAAATTAGGTGTCCATGGCACTTGGATTGTTTCAAAAAGGTCTTGTCATTTTTGCAACCACTACATCCGTCACTTGCTTAGTGTAGTGTGATGTCCAAAGTCTAGATACATCCCATGTGAAAATCCAACACTAGAAGGTGGTTTAACTACTCAAACCTCTGATCCTAGTGGGAGTGGATGAATTCAGTGCTGGGAGATGAAACCATGGGTCAAAGCTTCCTTATATAACTTATGGGATGTGATGAAGTCCCCCTTACAACCCAAGATGCAATGAAATAAAAGATATAAGAGAAATAATTTAGGGTCATTTTCAAGATCACCTAAACTATTGTTATTTTTTGGGGAGTGATTTAGATGACATTCTTTCTATGCCTTGGACTAGGCATGCATGCAATAAGGATGACACTTTTGATTCCAAAAGTTACCTAAAAGGGACAGATGGAAGAGCATACATGCAACGTCCTCCTCTTTGCCAATCAAATTCAAAGTTTAAACAACTATTGAAGACAAAATTTGAAAAATGAGTTCAATTTCAATCCCCAAATGAAAGATTAGTTGGTGTTCTTTTGACCCCTTAGTCTTAAGTTGTAACTCTGAAAACAAAATTTGCCAAAAGATCTAACTAAGCATCTAAATTTTTTTAAGCACTAAAAACAAGGTTCCTAATCCATTTTAAACTTTCAAAAATGTCTAAAAAACATGTTTTAAGAAATTCCAAGCTTGATCCTACAATGAAAAAGTTAGTATGTCCTTTATCTTTGAGTCTAATTTGAAAATGAGTGAAACAACTTCTTAAAATGAGCTCTCTGTTTCGAAATCACAATTACACAGTCAATACTGTTGTTTCCCTATAAAATCACAATTACTAGACAATAATATCACTATTATGGGTTAGACCAAATAAAAAATACAATATTGTTGCTTACATGACAAAATCATTGGCCAAATAAATGATATCACTATTTTTTAATGAAATTGTTGTTTTAGAATGATATCATTGTTTTGCAACAAAATCGCTATTTTAAACAAAATCGCTAGCTAAAATGATGATATCATTACCCAAAATGATGATATTACTACCCAATGAGATGCTATCATTATTCAAGATGATGATATCACTTCTCAATTCCTTGAAATCATTGCTCAATAAATAATGATTTCATTTACACAAAATTTCTACTATGTGAGTAGTGATATCATAACAAAGAGAAAAACTGAGTTTTACAGAAACAAAAACATTGTTAGAAAGAGAGAAATTTAACTTAAATTTTCACTCTTTTTGGCCCCCTCACTCCAAAATTCTTTCATGGAAAGGATTATTAGTTTGTGTGAAAGAGCTTTGTGACCAAATTTGTGGAGTTAGCATCCCACCAGGCGTGCCATTTGTGAACATAGGATTGCAATAGGGAGAGATTAGTATCATGTTAGTGAATAAACCAAAATCAAATAAAAACACACTAAACTAACACCCTAATCATGTCTCAAATAAGGAGCTTCATTAACAAATCAATAATGAAAAACACAACTAAAACATGAAAGTAAGACCTTCCTTCACCTTCCTTGGGTAATCCAAAATGCTTGTTATAGTGGCTTGCTCGATTTGTGCTCATGAAGTTTGCATCAATGGAGTGTGGCTAACTCCATCTCTCCTTGGTAACTTGTGTGGATTTGGCTTTTGGCTCAATATTTTATCATTATAACACTAAGATGCAGTGATTTTTAATGTATTTGGGCATTATAAGTTTGGCATAAAAAAGCTTAGAATTATGGCTTTGAGGCTTGCTATTTATAGATTTTTGGAATGGTTTGAGGATCAACCATGACCATCCATCTCAAGATTTAGATGTGTGGCCATGAATAAATCCAAATATTAAATTAATTATAAAAATATCCCCATTAATATTTGGGATAGAAGGGCATTGAATAGGCATGGAAGGGCTCTGATGAGGCATGAATCCTGATATTTGTGGCATTTATGATCTAGGATGCCACCCCATAGGATGATGAATTTAATGATAATCAATTTACAATAAATAGTTATTCAACAAGTTCCATGGCATTATTAATTAGGCTTTAATTTGGTTTAATTATCTCATAAGCAAGATTAAGCACTTTGATGCAAACCTTGGCTCTTTATGCACAAATTACTCAAATTGGTCAGAATGTCTTGTTATTGACTCAAAATTTGATTGGATTAGAATTAAAAGTTAATGTTAGATGCATTGGATTTTCTATCCCATTTAGAATTTTGTCAACACCAAATAACAAAGGCACATGTCTCGTGTAAGAGATTTGATATGAAAGACCAATCCAGAGCACCTAGGTGTAAAATTGACATTTTGACTTGAAATGATCTTATCAAAGTTAGTTGATTCATAAATTTTATTGCCTCATTTAATGATACTTTGGCCAAAATCAGCACTTTAATATAATAGTTTCAATTCATTTAATGTGTTTTAGTGTTTTTAGGCCAAATTGTGCATTTTGGTAGAAATTGGTCAAAAGCCTGGTTGGAGATTATTGGTGGCCAATTTTAGGTGTCTGCACATGTGGTAGTTCTTCAAGTGAAATAATAATGTAAGAAATAGTACTTTAACATTGTTTACACAAGAATTAATTATGAATTAACAATTAAATATAATTTAAAATGTAAACTTTAAATATGATCTAGGATAATAAATAATATATAATATAGTAAAATACAAAGATTTACAAAATTTATAGAAATTGTAAATTTTTACTAAAAATAGAAACTAGGGTTAGTGTTAGAGAAATATCCTTACAATTGATTAATGCTAGACTATATTTGTTTTTGGTTGAGTGTGATTATTTGTAATTAACTATACATAGAAATGGATTAGAAAATAGTGGCTCATTGTCTATTGGGATAAGTTTGTATGAGGTGAACATGAGCATAGTGTGTTAGTGTCTACTATTGAGACTTTGTTCAGTCAGACTGTGTGTTGGATCTAAAAATATGGGTTGATTCACCTATGTCTATATGTTTCCTGACTTTGTGTAGAGGCTGATTTGATGTGAAAAAGGCCTATAAAATTAGAACCCTAATCTTGTAGAAGCACACAAATTAAGATCAATTTCAAAAGAGGAAAAAAATGAAGGAAGTGGGAATGGTTGATCTATCCTCAAAAAATCCCTTGTTAACTAAGTGTTGCCTACATAACTCAAATGGCCTAAGGTAGATGTAGTTATCCCTTTAGGGAAGATCATGTGAATGTGTAGACACTAGAAAACTACACACAATAGATCTAGACATCAAAATGCCTTAAGACCTATATCAAACCTTGAGTCTAGTTGACCACCAAGTTAGCTAACTCATCAACCTACTAGCTTAACCTTTTTAACCAACCCCTTTTAACTTACTTTGACCCTTTTACCCTCAAACACTCAACCATTGATGGTTAGTATAGCCATCAATTATTAGCCTAATTGTCGATGATTAGGTCCTCACCTTATTAACACATCTACTAGTTATATGTGAGATAATGAGGCATAACTGAATATGTTCATCTTATGTGGTGATAACGAAAGTACAAGCATCATGAACAATAACCTTTCCCTATAAAGAATGTTCCATCCTCTATCTCTCTTTACCTATAAATGGAGGGGAGTGGGAGGTGAAAAGGATGGATGTTCAAGCTATCAAGCATTCTTACACATAGGTACTCAAACTTTACAGTATCCAATCTTCCTTCAACAACTCAAAACAACAATAGAGACCTGAACCTCTATCAAATTTTATCTTGAGGCCAAAGTACTATTACTATGGAAAAAGTGCTCCATCCTTCAACCATCAACCATCTAAAAAGTTGCAAGTATATTTTAATTTTTATTTATTTTATTAGATTTCTAACCCCCCTAACTTGATCAGGCCTATATTCTAAGCTTTTGTTTTTGACTAGATCCATAACCAAACACCCCCTGATCAATCACCTAGTTTACAAATCCTTTTTTGAGCATTTCCAAAAATCCATAGGTAACTGCCAATGGTTAGCACAACCATTGATGGTCACCGCAATCGTCGATGGTTACCTAATTATCGATGGTCATCCCAATCACTGATGGTCCACCCAACCACTGATGGTTATTTTGGAAAAAAATAACAAGTTATTTAGTCCCTTAACTCCAACCAAACTCAACTTTCTATGTTCCTACCTATTCATAAACACTTCTCTAATTTTTTGAACTTGATTTTACCCACTTTAGCATGAGTATTGACCTAATTTTTCTATATTTAGTCATTTTATTTATCTAGCATATACTTACTTTATAATATTACTTGCATTTACTTTCATGTTAATGAATGCAAATAATCTTAATTTTATCTACATCAACTTGATTGTTATCAATAGTGGATTGACAACCTCCTAATAAGCATATGCTTCTTGGATCTAGCTCACACTAGGTAGTCCAATCAACTATCTTGCTAACAACCCCTTTTGTTAGTGTCTTTCTTATTTGTAAGTTATTCCTTCCAACCCAAAGGGGATTTCTCCATCGTCATTTGAATCACATGCACAATACCTATCAGGTTCTTTACACACCCCTTATGAATAGTTTCTTATCTTCTTCCAAATTAAGAAATGAGAAAAAATTAAGAGAAACATTTTGGCATGCCAGGTGGGACCCTAGCATCATCTAGGTGCCCCTTTTCTTCCTTTATTTTTTTCTCATACAACAAAATCTAAAATTTATTTTGGGCTTAAAATAAACCTTTGCATATATTGATTGCTTGCTTGTTTTAGTTCATCTAGTAACTTAAACATAAAGTAATTAATCATAGTTTTCACTCTTATTATCACACACTTTTTCCAAACCACATAATCAACCAATACATCAAAACAAACTTGAGACAAGGCTCGACTAGGATATCATCACCTAATGGTAAACCTTACCTTTTCTTGGCAATCCTACTTGGAGGTCATTACTAAGGGGATAACTAACTCAGCTCTCTAGTTGAGTATAAACTTTGAAATTCAATAAATATTGGCTAAACATCTGACACCCTTATTGTTGTGGTGTGTGAAGTGAGGGGGTAGGTCCCAATATCAAGCCATATACTAAAAATCAATATAGATTTCTCTCTTGAATACCTAAACACAACATGAAACCAACCTTAGATTTCCTCTTTAGTACTTGATCTATGAACCAATTTTCTTCTTCACACTTTTTAAGGCATAATCCAAAAGTGATCTAAAAAAAATCCTAAGTTATTAAATTCATTTTAGTGTATGTTTGATTTACTTGTGGTCTTTTCCTTTAGCTTGATTTTTGTTTGAGGTGTGAGTTTTGTCATTTCTTCTCTATTCCTCACATCGTCTTTACAAGACAATAGTTGAGGAATAAAACCAACCAAAAACCACCTTACTCTTCCTCCTCCATGAGGTATATTTCAGATGTAAAGCACTCTCCTCCTAATTCACCCCCTCCTACCATGCATCAAATTTTTGTGGAGGGTGATGCGGATTTTTCTACCTTCCTCAATAACAACCCTATGGCCCTCCAACATTACCTTAACACCTTATCTTACCACACACCTATTTCTTTGGTTCCTCCTATGGATCCACCTTATGGTATGCCTCCCCCTCTTATGATTGGTGTTACATCTTCCCAACCTTTGATCACCCAAGAATCCTCTTATACCAATGTTCCATCCACTACCACCTCCTAAAACCAATCCAATACCCAAACCCAATCTAACATTCCCATCACTAGCCAAACCCCTCCTACACCAACCAACACCTCCAACATAGGGGTAACCTCCCCTTTTATTGCACATTCCTTATCCACCATGGGGGTATCTTCCACCTCTATCTTTACCATTCCCCTTATCACTACCAACCCTCCAATTTCTACTCCACTTCTGAGTTTAGTGCTTTCCATACCCAATACCCTTCTACCTATTAACACAAGGGTTACCACACAAGCTCAACCAACCACGAACCCATTCATACCTCCAAACTAGCCCACATGAACCCCTCAACAAGTTCCCATGACATCTTACCAATATGTTACTAACCCACAAGGATACATACCACTTTATACACAACCTTTTCTTCTCATTAACCCTTATGTGGCATCATCCCAACCTTCCATGACCACATACCAATATGTGGAATCTTCTCAACCTTCCATTACTTATCCATATATTGCTTCCACCCAACCTTAAAGAAAATTACCACCCAATTATGCAGCCTCCCAACCTCAAATAGATTTGGTCAAGATGTTAATGGATAAAATGACCACCCTAGAGTCATCCATTTTAGGGAATCATAACCTCTTATCATATGATCAAATCTATAATGAACCTATCCACCCATCCATTCCTCTCCAACCTTATCCTCCTCAATGGTAACTACTTAAGTTTTCCAAATTCCAAGGCAAGGAGGACCCCCAACAACACTTAAAAGCATTTCACCATTCTTGCTATTTGATCACATATTATGATGCTCTTATCCTTCAAACCTTCCCCATGTCTATATTTTCTAGCCCTTGATTGATATATTTATATTACCAAGTACTCCATCTTCTCTTTCTCCCAACTTGACCAAATATTTTTAGATCATTTATCAATAAATATATCTAAAAAGGTTTCTATTACTGACCTTTACTCCATTAAGTAATTCAATGACAAAACAATTACTGATTTCTTAGCTAGATGGAGATGTCTTATCAACTAACTCTCTTTCACCTTACCCCAACCCAAATTGATCAAAATCTTCTCTCGAGGTTGTGTCAATCATATTTACCCTACTCTTCAAGTTCAATCTTTCAAAACTTTTGATGAAGCATTCACCATGGCACGTAAACTTGAAATCCAAGCTATTGATGAGGGGAAATTAAAACTATATAACAAGAATTCAAGCTTTAAATCCAATGACCATTCCTACACCAAAACCACCAATAAATAAAACCATCCCAATACCAAACTAAAGGCATCCTCCAATTTAGTTGTCCTCAAAATCATTCCACTTCTAACTATCAACCAACCTAATCAAACTAACTCTTCTACCTCTTCCAACCAACTAAACTAAAACCAAAACTAATTTGCCCCAAAATAATATACTCCCATAGGGAGTATTATGCTTCAATTTTGGATAAATTACTCAAATCAAACATCATACATCTTTCACCTATGAAACCACCCCAACACTTTGATGCTTCTCACCCTGTGCCTAGTTGGTATAATGAGAATAACTATTGTTCCTTTCATCATGTTATTGGACATGATGTTACTAGGTGTGACACCTTTAAAATCTTTGTCCAAAGCTTAATTGATATAGGAGATGCACTTTATAATCAATCCATTAACATCTTTCGTAAACCTTTTCCTAATCATGCCTCTTCTACCCATCACAATGACAACAAATAATATTGACTCATTCTCATGAGTCACATACGATTAATGTAATTATTATTGAACCCATTGTTGAGGAGACCATTACCTCAACCACCTCTTCCTTCATTCCATTTATTGAAGTGAGGAATTCACCTTTTATCCTTTAGACACCCAAAAAAAGGAATCAACCACCCCTCTCTCTTCACTTGATGATAATTTAGCTTTATTCACCTCTCCTTTGATACAAATACCAAAGGAGGAAACCATTTATTCAACTATCTCTTCTCCCACTCAACTCTCTGAAGTGGTGTAATTACCTACATTTCCTTTGGACACCCAAACAAAGGAAACAAATACCTCCATTCCTTCACTTAAGGACATCACACCTTCTTCCCCTATCTTAGAACCACCCCTTCCCTCTTTGAAGACCATCTAAAAAGAAGAGGTCACCTTGTCTTTTCCTTCCATAGGGGAATCATCCTCCCAAAGTGTACAACTCTCCATCAATACCAATGATGAGGAAACCATTCCCTCACCTTAACCTATGGGCTTAACTTTTGAAACCAATGACCAAGGAATCAAACTCATATACAAACCTTTTTCTAGATTGGTCCAAAGTCTAGAGTTCACCTCTCAACCTAACCTCAATAGATCCACCTTTTGGCATCATCTTGGGATACCCTACCAAAAAAAAACCTAAAATTTCAACCTCTCTTTCATCCACCCTTAAACCTATAATCACCTTCATACCTTCATCAAACCCTTATCCCTCAAAAACCATAAGAGAACCATCCAACCCACCTCCATCTAAAATTTTCAAGACACTTTGAGCCTCTCTAACCAAACCCATCAAGAACCTAGGAATACTTCCTACACTTAATCTTGTTCACCCATCCTTGAAGTTTGACTTAAGCCCATCTAGTATACAAAAGATAACCCCAACCAAACTAATTAAGAAGGTGGAGCCACCCAAACTCCCACTTTGAACTAGAGCTATACCACCTCCTTCACACTTACCCTCTATCTTAGGACCCCATCCTTCTACTATCCTCATTAGCTATTCTTTATCTATTAAACCATACCCTTTTACTCTACATACACCTACCTCTACCAAAATGACAAAATCCCCATCATTGTTATCTAACCTATCCACCTCTACCTTCCTACCTATATCCAAACCTTCCACCTCTAAACCAATTTCCTCCAAACCAACCATAACCAAATAATCCCAACCAAAACCACCTACCAAAGCCATTCCATCACCCACAACTTCTATAGTGAATCCTACTCATAAGAAGGCTCCCACCCCTAAGACCCAAAACCATCACCTCCAACACCTTTGCTAGAATCTTATTCAAACATCTTACAAAAGTTATTACAAACCTCTTATTTGACCCTACTACTTATCAAACCCTTCGACCCTACCAAACACAAACCCTCTTGGTTTAATGATAGCTTGATTTGTTCATACCATAGGACACTAGGACATGAAATAGAAAACTACAAAGCTCTCTAAATGCTTGTCCATAACTTATGGGATGAAGATGATCTATTATCAGATGAACCTCCCTTAAACCCATTACCAATCCAACCCCAAAATCAACCCATACAACACTTAACTACTCTACTCTCATCTGAAAGTGAGGAGGAACTAAATTAACCATCTATCCCAACATATCCCTTAATCCACAATATCCATATTGTTACCCGAACTAGGGCCCAATAAAAGGATAAGGGAAAAGCCAAAGTATCCATACTATGGATATACCCTTCTACCCCTAAAAATTTCAAAAAACCTAATCACCTTCACCCTCACCCTCACCAAAACCCAAAATAACCATTTTGGGTGCCTCTCCTTCCAACCCTTTTCAATCCATCCAAAGAGTGGTCCTAAAGAAACTTCACCAAACACTGGTGAAGATGAGCCTTTATGAACTGATTAACACTTCCCCCCATCACCACCAAGCATTGATAGAAGCATTATAATTTGTGGAGGTTCAACTAAAAGAACCTCAACCCCTTGTATCCTTTATTGGAGCCCTCCAACTTGCTACCTTTATCACCTTTTAGGATTTTGAGATACCTCATATCCATTCTGAGGACCTTGATCCTCCTCTCTTCATCACTGCATACATCAATCAAACATACATCAAAAGGGTGATGATTGATGGAGGAGGTAGTATCAACATTATCTCCTCCCATGCTTATGACTAACTCCAATTGCCTAAGAATATCATGTCAAAAACTACAGTAGTCCTTCACTCCTTTAATGATACTATGGCCACTACCTTAGATATAGTTGTTCTCCATATTTGACTGGGACCTCTCACCATTCCTAAACTCTTTTCCATTATAGAGGGTGAGTTCTAATACAACATCTTACTTGGATGCCCTTAGATCTATGCCATGAGTTGTGTCCCTTCCACCTTACATTGATGTGTCAAATTTGAACATGAAGTCAAGTTATTACCATCAAAGCTAACCCTAGTCATTTTGCCTCTTAAAATATGACATATCAGCCCAATGATGTTCTTATACCTCCCTCATCTACCTCACCATCAACCAATTACACCACCTCACTAGCAACCAAAACCAACAACACCTCCTAACTTTTTTTTTAGTCAATATTGTTAGTTTATGCCCCCTCACCTATCAAAAGGGTGGTTGAACTAAAATACTTCCTCTCATCCATTTTGAAATGGTATAAAATGATTTTCTTACCATTAACACCATCCAACATTAGGATGATGATTCCATTATCACCTACCTCAGTACAGGGGATCCTTTTATCTACAAATCCCTTCTTTCTGAGAACCAAACCATGTTAAACAAATATACCATTGATGTCAACTTGGGTATTCAGGATAACCATCATATTGTCAAGATTGGTCAATCCTTAGATTCTATAGAGAAAAAGGAATACCCTTCTTTCCTTCATGACCGATACATAACATTTGATTGGTCCTATCAGGATATGCCTAGAATCAACCCTTTTATTTCTCTCCATAATATTACCACCCATTCTAAAACTAAGCCTATTCGATAAAAGCTTCATAAGATGCACCCTCGTATTGACCTTCTAGTCAAAGAAGAGCTTTAAAATCTCTTATCTATCAATTTCATCCAACCCATCAAATATCCACAATAGGTTTCTAACATCATTCCCATCACCAAACCCATAGGGGGGCTTTGCCTCTGTATTAACTTTTGTGACCTTAACCTTGCTTGCCTAAAGGATGACTTTATTTTGCCTAGCATCGACCAACTTGTTGATCTTATGACTGGTCATGAGATTTTATCTCTCATGGATGGTTTTTTTGGATATAATCAAATCTTTATTTTCCCCAAGGATTAGCATAAAACCTCTTTCATCACCCCATGGATAACCTTTTATTATAGGGTCATTTCATTTAGTCTGAAGAACATTGGTGCAACCTACCAATGTACAATGACCCACATCTTCCATGATATCATTCATAAAATCATCAAGGACTATGTAGATGATCTCATTGTGAAATCTAAACATTGGAAGGATCACCTAGCCATTCTCACAATCATCTTTGAATGCATTATCCATTTCCACATCAGTCTCAACCCTAAAAAATGTATTTTTGGGGTCTTATTTAGAAAGCTTCTTGGCTTCATCATCTCTCTTCAAGGAATCAAAGTAGACCCCACCAAAGGAAAATCAATCTTGGAAATGCCTCCTCCTACCCACCTTAACCAAATCTATAGCCTGTAGGGGAAGCCCCAATACATCCATCAGTTCATCTCTCAATTATCATATCAATGTCAACCCTTTCACCATCTCCTTAAGAAAGACACATATTTTAAGTGGTCTAAAGACTACCAACAAGCCTTTGATTCACTTAAATAATACCTCCTTTCTCCACCTATTATTACCCTACCTAAAGAAGATAAACCCCTATACCTTTACATCTCTACCACTGACCATTTCCTAGGGGCAATACTCACTCACCATGATGAATAAAATAAAGAACAAGCTATCTACTATATAAGTTAAATACTTATAGAGTATTATAATCAGTATAATAATCCAAAACTTTGAAGTTTTGATTGATAGATATTTCAAGAATATGAAAATAATATATTAACAATGAATTCTTTGAGAAGAGATGTTTTATTACTCAAGATTGCAATACAACCATATGATTATCTCTAGGAAGAGATTTCTCCCTTCCATTTGGGGTTACATCTTCATTTATACACATTTTGAAGGTAGGAGGAGGATGTGGAAGGTCACCAATCTCAAGCGAGATTAAGTGGTTTGACTTCCATGATTTAAAACAATACAAAATTTGAGGAATTATTATTTTTAGAAACTTACTATTTTTAGATTGCACTAGTAAAATTTAAATTTGAGGCACTTCTATTGGGTTTTTAAGGGACAAAAACCATCGAGCATATCTTGGTTCCATCTTACCATTTTCTCTTCATTCTTATCTTTCTAATGGTTCAATGGGGACTCAATCAGAGCTACGGTGTAAAAGTTATGGCTCTTGGAAGTTCTGTCATCAATTAGGGTAGAACCGTCATCTAAATTATCACCTGAATTGTTGCCTGAATCATTCCTCCCTCCTTGAGAAGAAATGGTCCCAACTGCATCAATATTCCTCATCAATTATGGTAGTTGTGTCTTAATTTGATTCTCTATGAGCCACTAACCTTGGTGGCTAAGCTAGCCTCTTTTGACCACCTAATAAAGTGGAATATAACGTCCTCTTGTTGTCTTCATCTAGTTGTCCACAATCTGATCCTCCACTAGAGCAAAACTCTATAGATCAAGCTCATCAATGTTGAACTATTCTACTATGATTGAAGTGTCTAATATAGGTGGATGATATGGTCTGATGAGCTCCACATTGAATATTGGATGTAGACCAAGGTAGCTCGATAGGTTCAACTCAAAAGCATTTTCTCCAACTTTTATGGTGATGGTGTAGGAACCATATCATAGAGGCCAAATTTTTTTGTACGAGCCTGCAAGTCATTACTTTTGAAGCCACAACTAAACCTTATCACCCATAACAAAATGGTGTGAAATCCTATGTTTTTCATGGCATTGCTTATACTTCTAATACATCTTCTCCAAGATGACATGAACTTGCTATTGAATATGTTAAATTTTTTCAATGAACTTTGTTGCTTTTGTTGCCTCAGATCTCCCATGAGGTTTGTATTCCATGGTAGAGAATGGAATGTCTATATCAATTGGTGCCATAGGTTAGAACTTAAAGCATACCTGGAATGGACGTGCTTGGTCGAGCTGTGCAAGGCCTGATTGTATCCATATTGTATGAAAAGAAGCCCCTCATCCCATGTGCATGGATGTTTAGAGTGATACATATGAATCATGTGAATAATCAAGTGGTTCACCACTTCTATCTAACCATCAATCTATGGATGGAAGGCTATGGACTTTATCATCTTGGTATCCATCATCTTCCATAGAGTGAATCAGAAGATACTCAAGAACCTACTATCTTGATTTGAGACAATGGACTTGGGGAGACCAAAATGTATTTGTACATGACTAAAATATAGTTGAGTAGTTTCTTTAGCAGATACATTTTTCTTACAAGGAATCATGATAGCCATTTTTGATAAATGATCAACTAAAACAAAAATATAGTCCTTTCCATGTTTTAAAGTGGGCAAACCTGAGAGAAAATCCATTGAGATAGATTCCCAAGGCCTAGTTAGTTCTGGCAATGGCATGTACAATCCTTGCTCCTTATTTATTGGCTTGGCTATTGCACATGGGGTGCAAGATTTGAGGTACCTTTCCACATCCTTTTGCATATGGGGCTATTAGAAGTGTTTTTGAAGAACTACCAATGTCTTTTCTACACCAAAGTGTCCAGTTATCCTACTAAAATGTGCTTCCCATATCATCTTATGTTTCTTTGTAGCTAGAACACAAATGTGCCCCATATGACAGAGGACATTATCTTGAAAATAGAAATTAGAAACATGTTTACCTTCTTGAAGCACCTGATATGTGTCAACAAAGGTAGGATTTGATTTATACAGAGCACCCCAAGTGGTAGTTTTATGTTTGCATAGGTCAAGAACTATTGTGAGTGCAGTAATTGGTGGGTAGCTCAGATAATCTATGGCCATATTTGAGCTCCCCTTTTTATATTTGATTATCAAATGGAATTTTTTTAAATATGTGGCCCACTTTTGGTGCCTCTTATTTCTTAGTTTGCTCTACATCTACATGAATTCCAATGGTCTATGGTCAGTAAAGATGATTGTCTCTTTCCCCAAGATGTAGTGTTTCCATTATTTGTAGGCTTGCAAAATGGCATAGAGCTCTTTGTCATATTTTGGGTATATACTGACTATATCAGTGAAAGTTTCACTATGATATGAAATAGGATGACCATGTTGCATGATGACAGCTCCCATGGCATATTCAAATGCATCTATCATTGTTGATAGAAATATGGCAAGGCAAGAACAAGGGATGAGCAAAGTCTATTCTTGAAATTATCAAATGGCCTTTGTTATATTTTTCCCCACTAAAATGTAGCTTTAGCTTCTCCTTTAGTCACTTGGGTTAGTGGCCAAGCAACATGTGAGAATCCAAGAACAAACATGTGATAGAAATTTAGAAGACCCAAGAAGCTACAAAGTTTTGTGAGGATCCTTAGTGTAGGCCATTATTGAATAACCCAAATATTCTCTAGATCAACATGGACCCCTTCCTAATTCACAATGTACCCAAGGTACTAAATTATTTTCATCCTGAATGTGCATTTGTCAAGATTTGCATACAACTTATGCTCCCAAAGAGTTTAAAGAACCTTACAAACATATTGTAGATGTTTCTCCCATGTACTATTATAGATGAGTATGTCATATAGGTAGAGAACCATGAATGAGTTGGTGAAGGGTCATAGGATGTCATCCATCATCCTCATGAAGGTTATAGGTGTGCTAGTTAAGCTAAAATGCATAACTAGCCATTCAAAGAGCCCCTCCTTAGATTTGAATGCAGTCTTCTAGACATCAGTGGGATCAATGGGAATTTGGTGATAGCTATATTTGAGATCAATTTTGGTGAAGAAATTCTCACCATGGAGTTGGTCTAGCAGGTAGTCAATCCTAGGGAGAGGGTAGTGATTCTTCACAGTGATTTTATTCAAGGCTCAATAATTAATGCAAAGCCTCTCCATTCTATATTTCTTTGGTGCTAGGATAATTAGGTTGACATAAGGTGAAGAGCTTGGCCTAATGTGACCCTTTTTGATTAATTCCTAAATCTATCTTTTTATCTCATCATTCCCCAAAACTGATCTATGATACATAGGACTGTTAGACAAAGGTGAACCTGGGATCAAATCAATAAAATGTTTTACCTGGCAGTGACGTGGAACTCCTGTGGGTGACTTGAATAAGTCATCATATTCTCCCATGATTTGTCCCATCTTCTTTTGTTATTGTGTTGATTGTGTAGTCATGACTGCAACATCAGCCTTCTTGGATTTCTATGGTTTGACCACCATGAGAATGAATTTCTTTGTCTTCTCCACCAATCTCTTACATTGCTTGGCACTAATCAAGGAGATAGATGTGGGAGGTGGTACCTATGGTACCCTATAGCACTATTTTCCAAGATTTAGGGTGATTCTTTAGGTTCATGACTCATAGAAGCCATGCCGATCATACATGAATGGTTGACCAAGGAGTACATCACAAACATCTAGATTGACCACATCACACAAGACTTCATCTTGGAAAGGTTTTATTGCATATGAAAGAAGACACTGATGGGTGACACAGAGGCCTCTCCTTGGGCTCAACCATCCAATACTATATGGCTTTGGGTGAAGCTTCATGGATAGATTTAAACCTTTCATAACTTTAGTAGAGATTAAATTCTTTTGACTCCCACTATCAAGAATGAAATGTAGAGGCTTACATTTTACCCATAATTTGGAGTGAAACAACATTTCCTTGGCATTTGGCATTTCCTCATGGGTCTGTGATGAAGCAACAATGGTATCGGGCTCAACATCTATAATATCTTCTACATCCTCTTTGATTGTAGGTTTTGTATGAGATAGAGAAGTAGATGTTGACTTTTGTGACTCAAAAAGCAGTGACTTGATGGCTCAACATTATTCTTTGGAGTGAGTTCTAGCTTTGTGGTAATCACACCATTTTCTAGTCTTCCCCTTCTAGGGTTTCTTATCTTGAAACTCCTTTTTCTTCTAATTTTGGCTTTATGTTTGACCTTCCTTGTCACTTTTCCATTTCAAAGGCTAACTCTTTGTATTATTTCTTCCATGCTTCTACTCAATCTTCTCAGCAAACTTGTATCCCTCACCAAGGGTTTCCAAATTAAAGAGTTCCATTTCCCCCCATATGTACCATTATAGTCCACCATGATATTTGAGAGAACTATGTTTCTCACTTTCTTGAATGCCTAATTTTGTAGATAAATAATGAAAAATGTCAGTGTAATATTGAATAGATTGGTCCTTACCTTGGTGAAGTTGCTGCCACTATATGTCCAGATCATCATATGCTCCAATTGGATAGTATTATTTCTTTACCACTTCCACAAATCATCCTAGGTAGGTTTCACCTCAAGGCCAATGTCATTTGTACTGAACCTCTTTTGTGTATACTTCCCACTAATTTTTCACAGCAAATGATGCTTTCAAAAAAACAAAAGTGATATTTTCTCCATCGATGAACTTATTTACAAAAAAGTAGGAAGACAATTGAGCCAACCAATTTTATACTACATCAACATTGATTTTATATTCACATTTAGGGATATCAAAATTCCCCTAAACCTTGAAGGGTGTTGGGGCACTGAAAGGATGTTCCATGGATGGGGAGCCAAGAAATGTAGATGAGGAGCCAGAATTTCCCATCGAGATTTGTTGGAGAATTTGGGTGAATTGTTACAACATCTACACTTATTGCCATTAGAGGGATTCATTCACCATTTCCTTTAAGGGATCATATGTCTCAGTGTTATCCACCATTTGAAGTCGTTTGGAGTGAATAGGTTGATAGTTTGAAAGCTCTGTTGTTTTCCACCCAAGCTTCTTGTAGCCTGATCTCATCCTCGAGATCATACACTCTCAAGACAAATTGCTCTAATACCACTAATCCAAAACTTAGAATTTTTGATTGATAGATATTTAAAGAACATGAGAATAACAAAATAACAATGAATTCTTTGAGAAGAGATATAATATTAGTCAAGATTGCAATACAGCCATATCCTTATCTTTTGGAAGAGATGTCTCCCTTCCATTTCAGGTTACATCTTCATTTATACACATTTTCAAGGTAGGAGGAAGATGTGTAAGGTCACCAATATCAAGGGAGATTAAGTGGTTTGACTTCCACAATTTAAAATAATATATAATTTGAAGAATTACTATTTTTAGACTGCACTACTAGAATTTAAATTTGGGGCACTTCCATTGGGTTTTTAGGGGTTAAAAACCATTGAAAAAAGCTCATGCCATCTTACCATGTTATTCTAATTATTATCTTTCCAAAGGTTCAAATGGGGAGTCAATCAGAGCTACAGTGCAAAAGTTATGGCTCCCAAGTTTTGTCATCAATTGGGGTAGAACTGTCACCCAAATTATCACCTAAATTGTTGCCCGGATCATATACCCATTCTAAAAAAAATTTCCTCACACTCATCTTCATAAATTACAAAATTTTCCATTACCTTATCAATAATAAAACCTATGTCATCACCAACACTAACCCACTCAAGTACATGCACTCTAAACCATACCAAAACTAGTGTATGGCTAAGTGGCTCATATTTTTAGCTAAGTTTGATCTTGAGTTCCTTCAAAAAATGTCAATTAAAGGGTAAGTGATTTTTGATAAATTGGCCTAAGCTCCTCTACCTGAAAACCAACCTCTTCCTCTTGCATTTCCAGACAAGTCCATCATGACTCTTTTTCAAGAGAACCCCACCTACCAAATGACCATGTTCTTTGATTTCTCTAAATGCTTAAGCGGTGGGGATGCCAAAGTTAATCTCATTCCCCTTGATGGTGAACCTCTTCCCCTTTTTTTCAAACTCAAATATGAGTGCACCAACAATGTGGCTGAGTATGAATCCCTAGTCATAGGTCTCCAAACTGCTCTAGCCTTAGGAATCAAAACCATCAATATCTTTGGCAATTCTCAACTTTTGGTCAACCAGGTCAAAGGGTCCTACCAATGTAATAATGATATCTTGAAAAAGTACAAAAAACTCATAGATATACTCTTGGCATAATTTGATCATTACCTTATCTAGTATGTTCTATGATCTACTAATAAGTTTTTAGATATAATGGTTTTACTTGGTTCCCAAATACCATCTCAACCTACTGAATCTAAACTATTTGTCACCATCCATCATTTCATCACACCATCATATATCCATTATGATCTTCCTACCATTTGTAATGTGGAATCATATCCATTAGACATTTGGTAAAACCAAACCTTTAACTATCTCAATCTCGACATTATTCCTCTTAATCTTTCTAGAAATACCCAATGAGCCTTTATTCAGAGTACCTCTTGTTACACTATACTAGGTAGAATCCTTTACAAACATGTCTTCGATGGCATCCTTATCCATTAGACAAATCAGCATGAGGCTTCCCATGCTATTAGGGAAACACATGATGAAATATGTGGGGGACACTTTAGTGGCCTAACTATTACTAAATGTAGCTTTTGCCTTGGATACTAGTGGCCTACCCTCAACTAAGACTATTGTGATTATGTAAAGAAGTGTGTTACATGTCAAAACCATGCTAACTTACATCACGCACCTACCCATGGCCTTAAAGTATCTAAATACTATTTTCCCTTCTCAAAATAAGGACTAGATCTCATTGGAAAAATCAATCCTCAGTCTTCACAATGACATAAATCTATCATTATTACCATTGAGTATTTCACCAAGTGGGTGAAAGTTATTCCTTTTATCTTGACCAAAGCTAACAAGATTATCAACTTCATCAACCATCACATCATCTATAATTTTGGTGTTCCCTATAAGATTATCACCGATAATGGAAAATCCTTTAAGAACAAACATGTCTAAGGTCTCTGCAATGCATTTGGCATTAAGTTAAGATTTTCTTCACCTTACCATCCACAAGCAAATAGATAGGTGAAATCCTCTAAAAAAATTCTAATCAAAGTAGTAAGTGTTTTAGGATTGGATTGGAACTTGCACATCCATTTTACTTTATGGGCCTATCTTGCTAGCATTCAAACCTCTATAGGTGCTAACCCCTTCTCTCTAGTCTTTAGAGCAGAGGTAGTTTCACCTCTCAAAATACAAATTCCCTCTCTTCATATATCTTTGCAAGAGATCATTTATGAGAGTGACTATCTTCAAGAAATACTAGCATGACTTGAACTCCTTGGTGAATATTGCCTCACAATGCTTAACCATCTTCATGTCTATCAAGAGTGAATCAAGTAAGCCTACAATAAACACCTAAAATAATGAGAATTCAATATTAGAGACCTTGTCTTAAAGGAAAACCAACATGTAACCAATATGGAGAAAATAAAAAGAGGCAAGTTTTCTTTCAATTTACTTGGACCCTACATCATAACCCATAAGTATAAATCATGAGCTTATCATTTGTCCTCTCTCGAAGGTAAACTAGAACCTGAGCCTCTCAATGCTTGGTATCTACATCCTTTATTTTGTTAAAACAAGGATTGAAATCACTTTTTTTTTCTAACTTAAGCTCATCCCTTGATTTATGAGATTCTAACATTCACCTACATATCCCTCTCCCTTTGAGAACAATCAATTTTAACATAGAACTATGTGATTAACCATCAAAATTATTGCCTAATATTAAATAGGGGTACCAAGGCTCTACCCATGACATGGTTCTCATGGATACTTTTCATCTCTTATTAGATGAAATACAATGATCATTTGTCTCTCAGACCACTCCTTTCACCTATCATTAATCTCTTGTGTTAAAAGTTTTTCCCTCATAAAGGTAAACCTCTAAGCCTAATTAAACTTGTCCATGTCTAAACCTAGCACATCAAAAGAAATTATGATACCAAAATATCACTTGGGTCATACACCTATACTATTACAGACTGCTCCCTTGAGGGATAATTGCACAAAACTCAATTAATTCCAAAGATAGATTACTTTCTTGAAGGATAGCTACCAAATAAACAAATATAAAACTTAGACCACTCCCTTGAAGGATGGCTAGGTCAAATTTGTCAAAGAAATCATTTGAATCTTCTCACATCAATTAGATTCACAACTTACCAAAACAAAATCAATAATAAAAGACCCACTATCAAAATAAAAACAAGTTATCCCAAGAAAGCTACAATCGGATTTCATATCTAGTACTAGTTGAATTCCTACATCGATCAGTCTACACCTTGCATTAAGATGTGGACTTGTCTAATTTGGCTCTTAGGTCACCTATAGAAGGGGAAAACTTACCCACATAAATATACCTTACTTATTACCAACTCAACTATCACCTAACTCCCCTTCATACTATATACCATCTATAAATCAAGGGATTATGAGCGAACTTGACATAATGTGATCAAGACACCTTTTTTATCAACCTAAGCATGCTAATGCAAAGCATCCAAAAGGTTTACATTCCCTAAGCCAATCTAACTTTAATTTTAATTTTATCCTTACCAATGAAAAGACATCATGTTTCTTTTCCTATCTTTCATCATTTGGTTCATGTAGACAAGGCATCATGTTTCTTTTCTTATCTTTCATCATTTGGTTCATGTAGACATATGTCTCATTGCTTCTTATCAATTTTATCACATTTAGTTTGTTATCTAACTTTATGTGCCATCATCAATCATAAACCATAAATAGAGCAACATACATCAACTCATCATACATAGAAACATCATATCCATACCAAATACCATCACATAATCCATGATAACGATATCAATAACCATGAACATCAAACCATCTATAAAAATCATATCATATCCATAAAAAAAACATATAATTATCTATAAAACATCACATGACTAAGATACTAAGTAAAACATCTCATAAATCATGTGCATAAACCATAAACCAAAGCATGAACCATAACATAAACATGAATAACCATAATCATAAACTACATCATGAAAGATAAATCACATCTATATAATCATCAACATCATCATATACATCATGTCAAGTAAATAATACATGTAAAAATGTATAATCTCTCTCTCTCTCTCATGTACATCTCACATCATCAACATATAGTTTGGTATCAAAATTATGCAAATATACATCATATCATCTCATATATCATGCCCATGGGGCACCACTACCACTAGCCCCTCCTGCCCCTACACCTACACTACCGTTTAGTACCGATCATCCTTGGGTACTTGAATGTGCACTCACTAAACCAACCCACTAACTTGGAGTCACCAACATTTCCCCACCTATTAATATGGTTATGTATTCACCACATTAGAGCTTCAATGGACACTATGCCAACACTATCACCTTGCAATATCTCAACTCCTCAACTGTGGCCAAGTATCATACCATAGAAATAGAACCAAGTGGCCCTATTGGTGCTAACAATGCTCCTACCCTCTATCTTAGGATATCATTCTCTTTAGTCACCAAACTAAGGGAGATCCTCACCTGATCTCACTTTACTATCAAGGTGGCAACTTTACTTGTAAAGTAATAATCTGGCCTTGTAGAGTGGCTACTTATCCCTCTAAACCTATGATCTAAGTATGTATAGATGTTAGTGCTACATGTGCCTATCCATATTGATGACTACCCTACACTTATACTCTATCTAGATCCACATCTATGGTCTATCAACCCCCATCATCCCATTTAAAATTGACCACTGCATATAGGGCCTGATACCATGCTACATATCTATCAACAAAACTAGCATCATCTATCACTACTCTAGCTGGTAGCTCCTCATGATCCACTAATACATCCTATGGTTATGGATCTAAAAGTAAAAACTTTACATCCTCTCTTCTATACCTTTGAGAAGGAGCTAAAATCCATTGCATAAGACCAAACTATCATCAAACTCGATCAAAGGGGATAAACTCTATCTCTTCCTTTCTCTTCCCATATATCCATTAATATTTCTAGTGTTAGAGTGTGATAACTATACTGGGCCAACCTAGGCCAACCCACATATGGACTCCAAACCATATCACCTATAACCAGACCCTCCAAAGCATCTTTAAACTAGTCAATATTTATAACACCACCATAAGCCCCTATCAATGCATAGTCTCCCCTCCATCATAAAAAAACCCACTGTGAGGTGTACCTAGATGTAATTATCCCATGGTATCCCTATTGGCCTAAACACCTAATGTGCTCATATGCCCAATAATGGAGCACAATCCCAACATTGGTCCCATCTCATCTATGAGCTCAAAATCAACATAGCTTTCTATAAATTTGGACCAACAAAATAGGATCCCACCCAAACATTGTCTTATTTAGAAACATGTCCACCAACACTCCCAACAAGAGATAAGGGAACCAATCACTACATGAATTAGGTAAAGTAAAACATGACACCACCATCATCATCATAGTCATCAAACATTGGTCTTATGGAACCCTTTAGTATAATGTCCTATAGCTAAAGCTATTGGAATGCCACTTGACATGCACCCAATCCTCACCATATAATAACTCCATATGGTAATCCCTTTCCTCACTCTCAATGTGGTAAATTGGCTCCCCTTGAATAGGTATCCATGTAATCTTATGCAAATCCTCTAGTAGGATGATTATCTCTACTATTGGCAATAAAAATGTGTTTATGGATAGATCCCATCTCTTGATGAGGGCCATGATCATAGCTATATCTCATGATAGGTGCTGATAGTGAACCATGGCTCCTAGGTTGACCTCCTCTATGTACCTCCACTTTTTCCTAGTCATCCCATCATAGATTTACATAAAGATCTTAGGGACCTGATACCTCATCTATATTTGATCTTGTGCCTACAAAATAACCATGTTAGCACACACACTTATTTTTCCAAATTGAGCTCAATACTAACCTACACCAACCCTTTTCAAACTATTCCAAAGTAACACATTACATCTAACACATTACCTCTAACATTTGAACAACGATCCATTTTTACCCTTAAAATTTAGACACATATACCGAGCAACTAATTCATAACTTTCAACACCCTACTTAACCTATAATATCTTCCCTAAAACTATAAAACCTATACCTAACTCTATTCAACAAATTTCTCCACATAACATTCTTACTTGACACTTTTCCTAAATCATCCCAACCCATCACTCAAACTTTCACCTATCCCAAACTTATAATTAATACTTTAATCCACCCACACCATTTTCAGATAAACCTTTTAAACAAATCTTCATATACACCTTTTTAAACAAATATTCCATAAAACATTCGACCTCTGATGGTTTGCCTAAACCATCGATTGTCTTATTACCATTTTTCCTTAGTGTTCAACCATCAATGGTCAGGTTGACCATTGACGGTCATGTCAAACCACTAATGATCACTATGTGTGACCACAAGTGGTAAAACCCTAAGCCTTATCTACCTTAAAACAACACCAAAAAAATAAAAACAACAAAAAAAACAAACTAAACTACTTAAAACTATCATATAACCCACCCCAACTCAAAACCTCAATCAATTTTAAATTTCATCTGCTACATTTTCCAATTTCACCCATAACCTAAACTAGGGCAAAACCACCCAAACCCAATCTCCAAACAATAACAAAAATACCCAAATTCAATTTTAACAACTAAAATCTACTAAATATATAAATTTAATATACCTCATACCTCATTCCATGATTTTTATCGAGGTCAGAGCTTGCATCCTATTAATCAGACACATCCTCATCCACCCTATATTTCTAGTCCTAGTTGATCAACTCAACAAATAAAATCAACCAATCAAAAATTGCCACCTCACCCAAACACTCAGTTAACTCTCATAACTAAATGCTAAAACTAGCAAATTGCTAAAACAAAAAGCATGAAGGTTAAACTTGTCAAAAATGAAAATGATTTTTATTTTCCAATTTTTATCCATGGCTTTTTAGGGTTTCCCCCTAACCATCGATAGTCAAGGTGACTGTCGATGATTGACCTTGGAAACCTTGACCATCAATGGTCAAGGCATCACCTTTATAATTTTAAGTACCCAATCTAGGTGTCCAAAATTTTGGAGATCACTTAATCTCCCCCATACTAAACCATGATATTTTTGGATAATACTCTTCTCTGACCCACCATTAGACTATGCCCACCTTGACATTGGCTATTTTTAACCCAAACTATTTGCATGTTTTGCCATGACCTTGCTTGGTCTTTTGGTTGCATTGACCATTTTTGCCATGTTGATTATTTGAATTTTTCACCATCTAGTGCATGACTAGACCTTTTATGTTTTTCAAGGCAGCACTTCCTACCACATATACCTATGAAAACAATGACCCTATCTAGGAGACTTATAACATCACCTGATTAGCTATGACCAATGTTGTGGACTAGTTACTCTATCACTTGTACTTCTAAAACTAACATTATTTTTGCCAATATTGGCAACTTTAGTTCATGTGTGATCTTGACTATCATACTTAGTCACATATTGTTCTCTTGTTTACATTTCAAATGCCCAACCCTTTTTTTCACTAACCTTGTGACTCACCATATACCACTTATCAAACCTCAACCCAATTTTGGTTTCACCTCATCAACTTCTAGTTTAAGGGGGAACAACTCCTCCCACACTTGAGGTAATCAGACCTTTGACATGTAATCTATTTTTCATTTTTTAGTTTGTTAAATCAAAGTTGCATGATAAAAAAGGGGCAAAATATAGACATTAAAAAACTACACATGATAGTTCTAGACATTGAAATGCCTTAAGAACACTATAAAACCTTTAGTCTAGTTGACCACCTAGTTAGCTAACTCATCAACCTACTAACTTTACCTTTTTAACCAACCCCATTTAACTTACTTTAACCCTTTTACCCTTAGACAATCGACCTCCAATGGTTAGCTTAATCATCGATGGTTAGCCTGACCATCGATGATCAGATCCTCTCCTTATTAATACATCAACTAGTTGTGTGTGAGATAACAAGGCACAATTTAATATGTTCATCTTATGTAGTAATAATGAACTTCCAAGCATCATGATTAATAACCTCACCCTCTAGGGAATCTTCTATCCTCCATCTCTCTTTGCCTATAAAAGGAGTGGAGTAGGAGGTGAAAATGATAGATGTTCAAGATATCAAACATTCTTACACATAGGTACTCAAGCTTTCTAGCATATAGTATTTATTTAATAACTCAAAAATAGAAATAGAGACCCAAATCTATACCAAATTTGATTTTGAGGGCAAAGTACTATTACTCTAACAAAATAACTCTAACCTTCAACCGTCAACCATCTAACAAGTTGTAAGTATATTGTACTTGTTCTTTGTTTTATTGGATTTATAACCCCCTTGACCTGATCATACCTATTTTTTAAGCTTCCATTTTTGACCAGATCTATAACCAAACACCTACCTAATAAATCACCCAGTCTAAAACTCATTTTCTAAGCATTCCCAAAAATCCACAAGAAATCATCAATGGTTATCATAACCATCAATGGTCACTCCAATCATAGATGATTATCCAAGTACCGATGGTCATCCCAACTATTGATGGTTCACCCAACCATCGATAGCCACTATGGTAGAAAATAATAGCAAGTTATTTTTAGTCCCTTACCTCCAACCAAACCCAACTTTATATGTTCCTGCCCATTCACACACACTTTTTTGATATTTTGAACCTAGATTCACCCACTTTAGCATGATTGTTGACCCACTTTTTCTATATTTAGTCATTTTATTTATCTAGCATCTACTTACTTTTTTTGTATTACATGCATTTACTTTCATGTTATTGAATTCAAGTATTCTTTCTTTTATCTACATCAATTGGATTATTATCAATAGTAGATTGACATCCTCCTAGCAAGCGTATGCTTTTTGGATCTAGCTCACACTAGGCAGTCCACTCAACTATCTTTCTAACAACCCCTTTTATTAGTGTCTTTTTTATTTGTAGGTTATTCCTTCCAAGCCAAATCAGATTTCTTCATCATCATTTGGATCACGTGTGAACTACCTATCAGGTTCTTTACACACTCCTTATTACTAGTTTTTTTAACTTCTTCCAAATTAAAAAATGAGTAGAAATTAAGAGAAACATAATTCAACTAGAATATTTGATTAGCATACTTGACAAAGGATGCCCTCAACCTAAAACCAATAATGTTGGAATTAGCCAAAAAATTATAGTAATGTAACAAAATTGAAATAGGAATTTTTACTTAGTAAATAGATGTTTTTGAAATTCAAAAAAGATAAGTTATTTATAATAGAGTATTAAGTCCTTTCAAGTGTGACCCTTGATGTGTTTTTATAGAGGAATCCTTTGAGTTTTTTATAACCAACCTATTGATATGTGTGATAATCTATTAAAAATTATGTCACTTTAAAAATGTATCCATTAAAGTATGAGAGACAAGTTCATACTACTAGACAGATGTATAGTATGCCCTTGTCTACCTTGTGCACACTTGTCTTAGAAAGACATAAGCTTCTGAAACATAAGTGACAATAAAATATTTGCTCAATAGGGATAAATTTGGGATATCTATAATATATTCTTAGTAATGACAAGAGTTTGAATGATTTTATAGAGATTATGGATTATCAAAATGGTGAAGTGACCAAGCAAGGTAAATATATCAAGGAAAAACATTATCAAATATTTATTAATTAAATTTTAATGTTTATATTTCCCCCTTTATTCTAGTTATGCATAAATTACTAAAGTAAAGGAAATGCAAAACCTGAGTGTGTATACACACTTTTTCTATGTCACAGAGATGTGTATTCCCCCTTGTTGAGGCATGTGGATAAGTGTTGAACATGTAGTAAATTAAGAGTGATCAAATCTCAATATTAAGAATCGGTGAAGATGATTGAGTTAGAAATATTATATGCTCTAGATTCATTTAGTACTTTGTAATGTGTAAAGAGATGGGAACCAAAAAAGTGGTTCACTAAAGTGAAATCAAAATATTGAGCATTACTAAGCTCTCATGTGGCTTACTTGTTGAAGTGAAAAATACAAAATGAGAACTAGTACGTGGATCACTAAATTACAACCAAGATGTCGAGCATCACTAAGCTCAAGCTTGGTCCACTTTAAAATTATGAATCACACCATTGTAGATGAATATAGATTCAAACTATAAATTTTTGAAACATTGAAATAAAAAGACAAATTTAATTTGCAAAGTAGTAGCTTGTACATGAAAAAATATCATGCCCCTTGTACTATATAGAGTTCCAGTTTGATCTTTTAAAAACTATTTCAATATTGTAACTATTTTTGCCTAAGTATATCTATGCTTAAGAACTTATAAAAGTGGAGTGCATAAGCAAGCTGAATGCCCCCGTAATCTAAAAATTCTAATTTTTTAATTATTTTAAATTTCCAAATTTGAAATGTATTGATTATTAAAAATTGGAGATAATCCAATTATGATGGCCCCCTTTTGAGATGGTGAAATTCTCTACAAAACACTTCTCTCAAAATAAAAATTGAGAGCATTTATGAAAGATAAAACTATGAAATAGCATTTTCCATACTTTGAGTTTTATTAAAATCTTAGAGATGTAACATTTAATCATGTTAAAAGTTTGTATATTGAATTGCATCATGTAATTTTGATATAGCATTTGAAGTATGGTATGAAGCATGTAAATAACTTGCAAGTGTTCAAATTTGTATTGTAAACATATTATGTTGAAAAATGAAGCATTGAAGAACATAAGTAGTATGTACATGATATGTATCATGGCACCATAGATATATAAGTACATACATAGTGGTGCATGATAATAATTATAAAACCATAGTAGCCAAATAGAAAACATCTAAGAAAATTCACATAATAGCACACAATAAAGACCAAAGTCCACATACAAGGGACATATAAAATGTTGTAAAGAGTTACAAAATTTTCATAAATGTCACATATAAGGACCAAAGTTTTAATACATTGGACATGTAAATATCACATAAAAATAGAAGGACACAACCATACACACATGGCATGATGATGCCATACAAGTAAGAGGGTGTATGTTGAACATAAATAAGGTAAAGGGATGCATACAATAACCAAACTACCTAGGTTCACAATGAAATTTTCGATATAATCATTTTGTCATGAGGAAGAGCTTAAACAAAGCTATAGTTTAAAATTTATGGCCTCCAAAAGGTTAGCCTATTTTTTTGCATCATTATGGCCTCTGAAAAATATCAAAAACATTGCTAGGCAGATAGAACTGTCTATGACAATAATAAAATTTTTGATACATTTGTTTTTGTGTGAGGAAGAGCTCAAACAAAGATATGAGTCAAAATTTATATCCTCCAAAAGGTTGGCCTAATCTTTTTTTGAATCATTATGGCCTTCAAAAAATATTGAAAACATTGTTAGGTAGGTAGAACTTCTTAGTGTTAAGCATGAAATATACTGAGATGGGGGTGAATCAATATATATATATATCTTATAAGACTTTCCCTTAATCAAACATTCAAGATATGCAATAAAAATCAAATAATAAACATCACACAAGAAAGAGAGAGACACCAGATATAACATGGAAACCCAATGTGGAAAAAACCATGGAGAACAATCTCAAGTATATTAGTGAGAACAAACCCATAGGAGCATCATACCCCTTTGCCAAGTACCAACCTCAGCTACAATTCATGAGCACCACCCCATAGGAGCTTCAAACCCCTTTGTCGAGCACCAACCTAGCTATCATTCATGAGCACCAACCCACATGAGCATCATCCACTTTGTGTAAACCACACACCTATCTCTCAATGTTGCTAAATCAACAAATGATAGTTCAATACAACATCTCTTTCCTCTCTCTCACCTTTCCTCTTCTAAGCTAGATAATACAATATCAAATTAACCTCTCACACTCATTTTACAAATGGCTACTCAAGCCTTTATTTATAGCTTTCCAAATGACCTTTGGCCTTCCCCCTTTGTGACCTTTCAATCCTCATAGAAAATGACACAAATCTTGGATGACCCTTCATCTCCAAGCATTTGAAAAGTCATGTGGTGACCCTTCATGACCAAAAATGTCTTTCCCACTTTTGTCCTTGTCTTTGGTGACTTTTCATATTCCTCAAAGTGTCCCTTCATGAGAAATTCACCCTTTACTCTTTTGTCTTCAGTTGGTGACTCTTGGTATTCCCTAAGATGACTCTTCATGGAAAAATGTGTCCCATCCTTCTTTTGTCTTTATCTTGTGACTCTTCGACTTTTTCATGGGCCCTTATTTTGTCTCATATGCAACTAAAAATATATTCATTAATATTAAATAAATATTAACTCATATTAGCCAAGATAAATAACATTAAATGCAATGGGGCGTTTATCACCAATAATACTAAACCTTTGACATAAATGACAATATTTCCAACAATCTCCCCCTTTGTCATTGGTGGCAACCTCAATCTTGAAACTGCCACATCCTGTCACCTACACATAATGTCATTTGAAAGCATACAGTAACTCCCCCTTACTGTAGCAACCTGTACCTATTCCATGTACCTATTTTTTGCACCTATACATGTACCTATTATTCTCCACCTATACCTGTACCTATTATTCTCCCCCTTTGACATCAATGGTAAAGGGCCTACCTGGAGCTAACACTTAGCTCACCCTCAACTGATGCTGAACCTCAATGGCAGGAAGTAAGGGAAGTTACTCCCAACTTCTCTCGTAGATACTCAAATGTGTCTTTTGGTAGTGCCTTTGTGAAAATATCTGCAATCTACTCTGTAGTACTAATATATTCCAACTTAACCTATTGATCTGCAACCTGCTCTCTCAAAAAGTGATATCTAATGGGAATATATTTTTTTCTTGAATGCATTACTAGATTTTTTGAAATATTTATAGCACTTGTGTTATCACAAAAAATGGAAATAGGTTCATCATAATTTACCTTGATATATTCCAAAGTTTGCTTCATCCAAATAACTTGAGTACAACACAATACTACTGCAATATATTTTGCTTCAGCTATAGAAAGTGATACTAAGTTTTGCTTCTTGGTTAGCTGTGAAACTAAGCTATCACCAAGGAAGAAAGCTCCTCCACTTGTACTCTTTCTGTCATCTAAGCACCCTCCCCAATCTGAATCTGTATAAGCAACTAAAGTGAAATCTTTACCTGTGGGATACCATAATCCATAATCCAATGTCCCTTTGATATATCTAAATATTCTTTTCACCAACTGAACATGACTATCTCTTGCAGATGACTGATATCTTACAACCATACCTACTGCATGCATGATGTCTGGTCTCGATGTTGTCAAATATAAAAGACTACCAATCATAGATATATACAAATATTGATCTGTAATAGGTGAATCTTCATCCTTGCTTACCTTATTTCCTATACACATAGTTTTGCCAATTGGTACACAATTCTCAAAACCAAATTTCTTCAACATTTCCTTGGCATATTTACTTTGAGATATAAAAATTCCTTTATTTGATTGAAATATTTGTAATCTTAAGAAAAATGATAATTCTCCAAGCATAGACATCTCAAATTCTTTTTGCATTCTATCAGAAAATTCTTTTGTCATCTTTTCAATATTTTATCCAAAAATGATATCATCAACATAAACCACAATAATCAATTGATGCTCACCTTCTATTTTGATGTAAAGATTACTATCAGCAAATCCTCTCTTGAGTCCTTGATCTTGCAGGTACTTATTAAGTCTTGCATACCAAGCTCTAGGAGCTTGTTTTAATCCATATAATGATTTATTCAATCTGCATACATGACTACTAATATTCGAGAGAATAAACCCCTCAGGCTGCTCAATGTAGACCTCTTCTTCAAGATTCCCATTTAGGAAGGCAGATTTGACATCCATCTGAAATACTTTGAAATTTTTAAATACTGCATATGTAAGAAACATTCTAATAGCATATAACCTTGCTACTGGTGCAAAAGTTTCTTCAAAATCTATTCCCTCAATCTGAGCATATCCTTTACATACTAATCTTACTTCATTTTTGGTTACTTCTCCATTTTCATTCAACATATTTCTATAAACCCATTTTGTTCCTATCACATTGTGATCTTTTGGTCTAGGCACTAATTCCCAAGTATCATTCTTTTCTATCTAATCTAATTCTTCATCCATAGCCTTAACCTAATGCTCATCATGTCTGGCTTCTGAAAAATTTCTAGGCTGAATTTTAGATAACAAAGAGAAATTAACTTGTTCAGATTCACTTACCATCATTCTTCTGGTGCAAATTCCTTCTTTTATATCCCCAATGATGTCACTTTCATTATGATTTTTCTGAACATATTTGGATGGAGTCTTGGTGCCCTTTTTTTCTTTTTCCTCATCTTCATCTTATTCTTCAAATCCTTCCTCTTCAATGATTTCAGGAATGTCTACTGGATCACTGATCTTTTATGTTCCATATTCTATCTTGACACTTGCACTTTCAACAATTTTCTTGGTTCTTTTGTTATAGCATTTATAAGCTTTACTTTTGCAAGAATAACCAAGAAATATAACTTCATCTGCTCTAGATTCAAACTTACCAAGTTTTTCATCAGTTCTCTTTATGAAGCATTAGCTACCGAAAACTCTGAAATAATCAACTGTTGCTGGTTTGTCTTTCTATAGCTCATAAGGAGTCTTGTCACTATTGACTCTTAATAAATCTCTATTCTGAATATGCACTATTATACCAACTACCTCTCTCCAATATTTATTTACTATCTTTGATTCATTTAGCATTGTCCTCACCATCTCTTGAACTATTCTATTTTTTCATTTAACTACTCCATTTTGTTGTGGAGTTTTGGCTATTGAATACTGTCTCTTTATTCCATGATCTTCACAAAACTCAATAAATTGATCTGACATGAATTCTTCTCCTCGATCTGATCTTAGACACTTAATCTTTAGATTAGTTTCATTCTCAACTAATGCTTTGATTGCTTTGAATTGTCTAAAAGCTTCTAATTTTTTCTTTAAAAACATTATCTAAGTCATACGTGAAAAAACATCAATAAGCAACATGAAATATTTATCACCTTGAATACTTTGAGTCCTCATAGGTCCACATAGATCATCTGAGTGGTCAAGTCCTCTTTTGTTTTTAACCACCTTCTAGCCTGCTTCCCATGCTGACAAGGTCCACAAAGTATGTTAGATGGCTTTGTGATCATTGAAAGATTCTTGACTACTTGCTTTTTGCAAATTTTGACAAGATTGTCAAAATTTATGTGCCCCATTCTCCTGTGCCATAGCCAATTTCCTTCAATCTGACTCAAACAACATTTTTGACCTTTGATGTCTGATAGCATATATAAGTTATTACCTATTCTCTAAGCATCTTTTCTGGCAATTCTGGCAGTAGTATTGTCCCCAAATTTCACTGTGCCACCATTGATCTTCTTCAGGGTTATGAACTTTCTCTTGTCTCTTTTCATGTGCCTCAAACATCTGCTATCAATAAACCATGGCTTTTCTTCATTTTTTGCATGTAGAGCTGTCTCGACCAACATAGAACCTTTAGATTGTTTCTTCTACCATGTCTAAACCTTTTTCTTGATGAATGGAGCCTTGAAACTCTTGTCTTTTTTAACTGACTCAAACATACTTCTACAATACTGAGCTATGTGTTTGAATTTGTTACACTTGTAACAAATTATGGTCTCTTCATCAAAGCTTGATAGAGGAGCAAAAGAGTTATAGCTTCTGCTTGACTCTACATGACCTTCCTTTTCCTTATTTTTGAGATTGAGAGCTCTTTTTCTACATTCTAATTTTTTATGACCATATCCATTACAATAAAAATAGTAACCATAAAAATAGGACCTATTTGTGAATCTCTGACTTGATTGCCTTTTATAGCCTTGTTCCTTCCAGCCTTCTTTGTCCTCTATATTATCCATTCCTTCCCTTCTTATTTCTTTATTTGTAAGAGCTTCAACATAGCTCTTCTTCTTTTCAAAACTGATACCTATCTTATCTAATATTGCCTTTTGACTTTTTAATATCTTATTCATCATATTAGTGCTATTCTCAAATTTTGAATCATTGACTATTTCATTATTGACTACTTTCTTAATCTCTTCTTTTAAAGAAGCAATTTCAATAACATACCTTTCACATTCTTTTCTTGATATTTCCAACTGTGCCATCAGATCTTCAATTATCTCCTTTGACTCCTTGTCATTTTCTCGATTTGATGCTTTAATCTTCAATTTTTCTTTTCAACAATTTTCAACTCTTCTAAGGCACACATGAGTTCTCCTTCCATATTCACTTCGGCTTCATCCTCTTCTTCTTCTTAATCAACTATTCTTTTTCTTGCAGAGGCACCTTTATGTATGGCCATCTTGTGCTTTCCTGATCTACCTTCAAGCTGTAAAATTTTTCAAAAAGGAACCTACTCTGATACCAATTGTTAAGCACAAAATATATTGAGAGGGGGGGGGGGTGAATCAATATATATATCTTATAAAACTTTCCCTTAATCAAACATTCAAGATATGGAATAAAAATCAAATAATAAACATCACACAAGAAAGAGAGAGACACCAGATATAACGTGAAAACCCAATGTGGGAAAAGCCATAGAGAACAATCTCAAGTATATTAGTGAGAAAAAACCCACAGGAGCACCATACCCCTTTTCCAAGTACCAACCTCAACTACAATTCATGAGCACCACCCCACAAGAGCTTCAAACCCCTTTGCCGAGCACCAACCCAGCTATCATTCATGAACACCAACCCACATGAGCATCATCCACTTTGTGTGAACCACACACCTATCTCTCAATGTTTCTAAATCAACAAATGATAGTTCAATACAACATCTCTTTCCTCTATCTCACCTTTGCTCTTCTAAGCTAGATAATACAATATCAAATTAACCTCTCACACTCATTTTACAAATGGCTACTCAAGCCTTTATTTATAGCTTTCCAAATGACCTTTGGCCTTCCCCCTTTGTGGCATTTCAATCCTCATAGAAAATGACACAAATCTTGGATGAACCTTCATATCCAAGCATTTGAAAAGTCATGTGGTGACCCTTCATGGCCAAAAATGTCTTTCACACTTTTGTCCTTGTCTTTGGTGACTTTTCGTATTCCTCAAAGTGTCCCTTCATGAGAAATTCACCCTTTACTCTTTTGTATTCAATTGGTGACTCTTGGTATTCCCTAAGATGACTCTTCATGGAAAAATGTGTTCCATCCTTCTTTTGTCTTTATCTCGTGACTCTTCGACTTCTCCATGGGCCCTTATTTTGTCTCATATGCAACCAAAAATATATTCATTAATATTAAATAAATATTAACTCATATTAGCCAAGATAAATAACATTAAATGCAATGGGGCCTTTATCACCAATAATACTAAACCTTTGACATCAATGACAATATTTATAACACTTAGGACAACAATTAACTTTTTGATATGATCATTTTGGCACAAGGAAGATCTCAAACAGAGCTATAGGTCAAAAGTTATGTACTTTGAAAGGTTGACCTATTTTTTTTGCATCATTATGGCCTCTAAAAAATATAGAAAACATTGTTAGGTAGGTATAACTACCTAGGACAATAATGAACTTTTTGATATGGTTGTTTTAGTGTAAGGAAGAGCTCAAACAGAGTTACGAGTCAAAATTGATGGACTCCCAAAGGTTGGCCTATTTTTTCTAAATAATTATGGCCTCCAAAAAAATCAAAAATATTGCTAGGCAGGTAGACATACCTAAGATAACAATGAACTTTTTGATACGGTGGTTTTGGTGTGAGGAAGAGCTCAAATAGAGCTACGGATCAAAAGTTATGGCCTCTAAAATGTTAGCTTATTTTTCTACATCATTATGGCCTCAAAAAAATATCAAAAACATTTCTAGGTAGGTAGAACTACCTAGGGCAATAATGAAATTTTTGATATGGTTATTTTGGTGTGAGGAAGAGTTTAAACAAAGCTATCAGTCAAAAGTTATGCCCTTTAAAAGGTTGACCTATTTTTTATACTTTATTATGACCTCCAAAAAATATTAAAAACATTGTTAGGCAGGTAGAACTACCATAGACAACAATGAAGTTTTTGATACGGTCATTTTGGCATGAGGAAGAGCTCAAATGGACCTACGAGTCAATGGTTATAGCTTTCAAAAGGTTGGCCTATTTTTTTTACATCATTATGACCTCTAAAAAATATCAAAAACATTGTTTGACAACTAGAACTACTTAAGACAATAACAATTTTTTTGATATGGTCATTTTGTCATGAGGAAGAGCACAAATGGAGCTATGGGTTAATCCAAAAGGCTGGCCTAATTTTTATGTATCATTATGGCTTCCAAAAAATATTGAAAACATTGCTAGGTAGGTAGAGCTACCTATGACAACAATGAACTTTTTGATACATTCATTTTATTGTGAGGAAGAGCTCAAATGGAGCTACAGGTCAAAAGTTATGCCTTTAGAAATGTTGGCCTATTTTTTTTGCATCATTATAGCTTAAAAAAAACATCAAAAATATTGCTAGGTAGGTAGAACTACCTAGGACAACAACAAAAATTTCAATACAGTCATTTTGGCACGAGGAAGAGCTCAAACAGAGCTACAGGTCAAAAGTTATAGCCTCTGAAAGGTTGGCCTATTTTTTATACATCAATATGACCTCCAAAAAATATCAAAAAAATTACTAGGTAGGTAGAACTACCTAGGACAATAATAAACTTTTTGATATCATTGTTTTGGTGTGAGGAAGAGCTCAAATGGACCTACGGGTCAAATGTTATGGCCTCTAAAAGATTAGCCTATTTTTCTACATCATTATGTCCTCCAAAAAATATCAAAAACATTGTTAGGCAGGCAAAACTACTTAAGACAACAATGAAATTTTTGATATGATCATTTTGGCATCAGGACGAGCTCAAATAGAGCTATAGGTCAAAAGTTATGGCCCCCAAAAGGTTAGCCTATTTTTTTTGCATCATTGTGGCCTCTAAAAAATACTGAAAACATTGTTAGGTAGGTAGAACTACCTATGAAAATAACAAAAATTTTGATATGACCATTTTGGCATGAGGAAGAGCTCAAACAGAGCTATGGGTCAAAAGTTATGGCCTTTGAAAGGTTAGCTTATTTTTTTTACATCATTATGGCCTCCAAAAAATATCAAAGACATTGCTAGGTAGATAAAACTATCTAGGACAACAATGAAATTTTTGATAGGGTCATTTTGGCATGAGGAAAAGCTCAAATGAAGCTACGGGTCAAAAGTTATGGCCTCCAAAAGGTTGGCATATTTTTTATGCATCATTATAGCCTTTGAAAAATATCCAAAACATTGATAGGCAAGTAGAACTACCTAAGACAACAACAAACATTTTGATATAGTCATTTTGGTGAGAGGAATAGTTCAAATGGAGCTACGAGTCAAAAACTATGGCCTCTAGAAGGTTAGCCTATTTTTTATACATCATTATAGCCTCTGAAAATATCAAAAACATTGCATGGTAACTAGAACTACCAAGGACAACAATGAACTTTTTGATACAATCATTTTAGCATGACAAAGAGCTCAAATGAAGCTATGGGTCAAAAGTTATGGCCTCTTAAAGGTTAACTTATTTCTTCTACATCATTATGGCTTTCAAAAAATATTAAAAACATTGCTAAGTACATAGAACTACCTAGGACAATAACAAACTTTTTGATATGATCATTTTGGTATAAAGAAGAGCTCAAACAAAGCTACAGGTCAAAAGTTATGGTCATTATGGCCCCCAAAAAATATCAAAAACACTACTAGGTAGGTAGTACTACCTATGACAATAACAAACTTTTTGATATGGTCATTTTGGCACAAGGAAGAGCTCAGACAACGTTATAGGTCAAAAGTTGTGACCTCGAGAAGGTTGGTCTATTTTTTTTTGCATCATTATGGCCTCCAAAAAATATCAAAAACATTGCTAGGTAGGTAAAACTACCTAGAATAGCAATGAACTTTTTGATACGATCATTTTGATGTGAGAAAGAGCTCAAACAGAGCTACAGGTCAAAAATTATGGCCTCTAGAAGGCTAACCTATTTTTTTTACATCATTATGGTCTCTGAAAAATATAGAAAACATTGCTAAGTACGTATAACTACCTAGGACAATAATAAACTTTTTGATATGATCATATTGGCATGAGTAAGAGCTCAAACGGAGTTATGGATCAAAAGTTATGGCCTCCAAAAGGTTGGCTTATTTTTTCTATATTATTATGGCCTCCAAAATATATAAAAAACATTGTTAGGTAGGTAGAACTACCTAGGACATCAATGAACTTTTTGATATAGTCATTTTGGTGTAAGGAAGAGCCCAAATGGAGCTACGGGTCAAAGGTTATAGCATCCAAAAGGTTAACCTATTTTTTCTACATCATTATGGCCTTTAAAAAATATCAAAAACATTGCTAGGCAGGTAAAACTACCAAGACAATAACAAACTTTTTGACACAGTCATTTTGGCATAAGGAAGAGCTCAAATAGAGCTATAGATCAAACATTATGGACACTAGAAGGTTGGCCTCTTTTTTCAACATTATGGCCTCCAAAATATATCAAAAACATTGTTGGGTAGGTAGAACTACCTAGAACAGCAACGAACCTTTTGATATGATCATTTTGGTGTGAGGAAGAGCTCAAAAAGAGCTACAAGTCAAAAGTTATGGCATCTAGAAACTTAACCTATTTTTTGTGCGTCATTATAGCCGCTAAAAAAAATTAGAAACATTGCTAGGTAGGTAGAACTACTTGAGACAATAACAAATTTTGTGATGTGATCATTTTGGTACAAGGAAGAGTTCAAATGAAGCTATAGGTCAAAAGTTATAGCCTTCAAAAGGTTGGCCTATTTTTTCTACATCATTATGGCCTTCAAAAAATATCAAAAACATTATTAAGTTGGTAGAACTACATGGGACAATAATGAACTTTTTGATACAGTCATTTAGGCATGAAGAAGAGCTCAAACAGAGATACGAGTCAAAATTTATGGTCTATGAAAGGTTGGCCTATTTGTTTCAAATCATTATGGCCTACAAAAAATATTGAAAACATTTCTAGGTAGGTAGAACTACTTAGGACAATAACAAACTTTTTGATACGGTCATTTTATGTGAGGAAGATCTCAAACAGAGCTATGGGTCAAAAAATATGCCCTATGAAAGGTTGACCTATTTTTTTTGCATCATTATGGCCTTCAAAAAATATCAAAAACATTGCTAAGTAGATAGAACTACCTAAGATAGAAATGAACTTTTTGACACAGTTATTTTGGCAAGAGGAAGAGCTCAAACTGAGCTATAGGTCAAAAGTTATGGCCTCTAAAATGTTGGCTTATTTTTTTTGCCTCATTATTTCCTAAAAAAATATCAGAAATATTACTAGGTAGGTAGAACTAGCTAGAACAACAACATACTTTTCAATATGGTTGTTTTGGTTTGAGGAAGAGCTCAAATGGAGCTATAAGTCAAAACTTGTGGCCACAAGAAGGTTAAGATATTTTTTTACATCATTATGACCTCCAAAATATATTGAAAACATTATGAGGCATGTAAAACTACTAAGGACATTAACGAAGTTTTTGATACGATCGTTTTGGTGCGAGGAAGAGCTCAAACAGAGTTATGGGTCAAAAGTTATGGCCTCTAAAAGGTTGGCAAATTTTTTTACATCATTATGGTCTCCGAAAAATATCGAAAACATTGCTAGACAGGTAGAACTACCTAAGATAGTAATAAAATTTTTGATATGATCATTTTGGCATGAGGAAGAGGTCAAACAGAGTTATAGGTCAAAAGATATAGGCTTCAAAAGGTTGTCCTATTTTTTTTGCATTAGTATGGCCTCCAAAAATTATTGAAAACATTGCTAGGTAGGTAGAACTACCTAGGATAGCAATAAACTTTTTGATACGGTCATTTTGGAATGAGGAGGAGCTCAAACAGAGTTACTAGTCAAAATTTATGGCCTCTAGAAGGTTTGTCTATTTTTTTTACATCATTATGGCATTCAAAAAATATCTAAAACATTTATAGGAAGGTTGAAGTATCTAAGACAACAATGAACTTTTCAAAGTGATCATTTTGGCATGAGAAATAGTTTAAACGAAGCTACAGGTCAAAAGTTATGGCCTCTAAAAGGTTGGCCTATTTTTTATACATCATTATTGCCTCCAAAAGATATAAAAAACATAGCTAGGTAGGTAGAACTACGTACGATGGCACTGGACTTTTTGATATGATCATTTTGGCATGAGAAAGAGCTCAAACAAAGCTACGAGTCAAAAGTTATGGCCTCCAAAAAGTCAGGCTATTTCTTTGCATCATTACGGCCTTTGAAAAATATCAAAAATAGAATTAGGTAGGTAGAATAACCTAAGATAGTAACAAATGTTTTGATACGGTTATTTTAATGTGAGGAAGAGCTCAAACGAAGCTACGGGTCAAAAGTTATGGCCTCCTAAAGGCTGGATTAGTTTCTTCTACATCATTATGGTCTCCAAAAAATATTAAAAACATTGCTAAGGAGGTAGAACTACTTAAGACAACAACGAACTTTTTGATATGATCATTTTGGCATGAGGAAAAGCTCAAATAGAGTTACGGGTTAAAAGTTATGGCCTTTAGAAGGTTGGCCTCTTTTTTATGAATCATTATGGCCTCTGAAAAATATCAAAAACATTGTTAGGTAAATATAACTACCTAGGACAGCAACAAAAATTTTGATACAATCATTTTGGTGCAAGTAAAGCTCAAACAGAGTTATGGTTCAAAAATTATATCCTCTAAAAGATTGACATATATTTTTTGAATCATTATGCCCTCTAAAAAATATCAAAAACATTGCTAGGTAGGTAGAACTAGGTAGGAGAGCAATGAAATTTTTGATACGATCCTTTTGGTGTGAGGAAGAGCTCAAACAGAGCTATGGGTTAAAAGTTATGGCCTCTGAAAGGTTGACCTATTTTTTATGCACCATTTTGGTCTCCAAAAAATATCAAAAACATTGCTAGGTAGGTAGAACTACCTAGGACAACAATGAACTTTTTGATACGGTCATTTTGGCATGAGGAAGATCTCAAACAGAGCTACAAGTCAAATGTTATGGCCTCCAAAAGGTTGGCCTATTTTTTTGCATAATTATGGCCTTCCAAAAATATCAAAAATAAAGATATGCAGGTAGAATGACTTAGGATAGTAATGAAATTTTTGATACGGTCATTTTAGTGCAAGGAAGAGTTCAAACAAAGCTACGAGTCAAAAGTTATGACCTCCGGAAGGTTGGCCTATTTTCTTTGCATCATTATAGCCTCCAAAAAATATCAAAAACATTATTAAGTAGGTATAACTATTTAGGACAACAATAAACTTTTTGATATAGTAATTTTTGTTCAAGGAAGAGCTCAAACAAAGCTACAGGTCAAAAGTTATGGCCTTTAGAAGGTTGACCTTTTTTTTTTAAATCATTATGACCTATAAAAAATATCAAAAATATTGCTAAGTAGGTAGAACTACCTAGGTTAACAACAAAATTTTTGATATAGTCATTTTGGCATGAAGAAGAGCTCAAACAGAGCTATCGGTCAAATGTTATGGCTTCCAAAAGGTTGGCTTCTTTTTTCTATATCATTATGGCCTTTGAAAAATATCGAAAACATTACTAGGTAGGTAGAACTACTTTATATAGCAACAAATTTTTTGATATGATTTTTTTGGCATGAGAAAGAGCTCAAACAAATCAAATGACAAATTTTTTATATAGATCTCTACGTCATTATGGCCTCTAAAAAATATCAAAAACATTTCTAGGTAGGTAGTACTGCTTAGGATAATAACAAACATTTTAATACAGTCATTTTGGCATGAGGAAGAGCTCAAACAAAGGTATGAGTCAAAATTTATGGCCTCCAAAAGGTTAGCCATTTTTTTTTGCATCATTATGACCTCTGTAAAATATTGAAAACATTACTAAACAAGTAGAACTACCATAGATAGAAACAAACATTTTTATATGATCATTTTGGCATGAGGAAGATCTCAAACAGAGCTACGGGTCAAAAGTTATGACCTCTAGAAGGTTGGCCTATTTTTGCTACATCATTAGACCTCCAAAAAATATCAAAAACATTGTAAAATCTAAAAAATATTGAAAACATTGCTAAGTAGGTAGAACTAACTAGGACAACAATGAAATTTTTGATACGATCATTTTGACGTGAGGAAGAGCTCAAATGGAGCTACGGGTCAAAAGTTATGGCATTCAAAAGGTTGAATTATTATTTTTGCATTATTATGACCTTCAAAAAATATTGAAAACATTTCTAGGCAGGTAGAACTACCTAAGATAGTAATGAAATTTTTGATATGGTCATTTTGGTATGAGTAAGAGTTCAAAAGAAACTATAGGTCAAAAGTTATGGCATCGTGAAGGTTGGGCCTCTTTTTTCTGCATCACTATGGCCTCTGAAAAATATTGAAAACATTGTTATCTAGATAGAACTACCTAAGACAACAATGAAATTTTTGATATAGTCATTTTGGCATGAGGAAGAGCTCAAACAGAGCTATGGGTCAAAAGTTACAGCCTCTAAAATTTTGGCCTATTTTTTCTACATCATTATGGCCTCCAAAAAATATCAAAAACATTGCTAGGTAGGTAGAACTACCTAGGATAGCAACAAACTTTTTGATATGGTCATTTTGACATGAGGAAGAGCTCAAAAAGAGCTATAGGTCAAAAATTATGGCCTCCAAAAGGCTGGCCTAATTTTTCTACATCATCATAGTCTCTAAAAAATATCAAAAACATTGTTAAGTAGGTAGAACTACCTAAGACAATAATGAACTTTTTGATATGATCATATTGGCATGAGGAAGAGCTCAAACAGAGCTATGGGTCAAAAGTTATGGCCTCCAAAATGTTGGCTTATTTTTCTACATCATTATTGCCTCTGAAAAATATAAAAAATATTGCTAGGTAGGTAGAACTACTTAGTATAGCAACAAACTTTTTGCTACAATCATTTTGGTGCAAGGAAGAGCTCAAATAGAGCTATAGGTCAAAGGTTATGGCCTCCAAAAGGTTGGCCAATTTTTTTTACATCATTATGGTCTTTGAAAAATATTAAAAACATTGCTAGGTAGGTAGAACTAACTAGGACAGCAACAAACTTTTTGATACAATTGTTTTGACATGAGGTAGAGTTCAAATAGAGCTATGAGTCAAACCTTATGGCCTCTAGAAGGTTGGCCTATTTTTTTTTCATCATTATGGCCTTAGAAATATATCAAAAACATTACTGGGAAAGTAGAACTACTTAAGACAACAACAAAATTTTTGATGCGATCATTTTGGCATGAGGAAGAGCTCAAACAAAGCTATGAGTCAAAAGTTATGGCCTCTGAAAACTTGGCATATTTTTTGTGCATCAATATAGCCTCCAAAAAATATTGAAAATATTGTTAGGTAGGTAGAACTACCTAAGACAACAATGAACTTTTCAATATGGTCATTTTGCCATGAAGAAGAGGTCAAACAGAGCTATGGGTCAAACGTTATGGCTTTTGAAAGGTTGGATTATTATTTTGCATCATTATAACCTCCCAAAAATATCAAAAACATTGGTAAGTTGGTAGAACTACCTAAGACAACAACAAAATTTTTGATACAATCATTTTGGCATGAGGAAGAGCTCAAATAGAGCTACAAGTCACAAGTTATGGTCTACGAAAGGTTGACCTATTTTTCATGTATCATTATGGCCTCCAAAAAAATATCAAAAACATTGCTAGGCAACTAGAACCACCTAAGACAACAACAAAGTTTTTGATATAGTGGTTTCAGTGTGAAGAAATGCTCAAACAGAGCTAAGGCTCAAAAGTTATGCCCTCTAAAAGGTTGGCCTATTTTTTTGCATCATATAGCATTCAAAAAACAAAGAAAACATTGTTAAGCAAGTAGAACTACCTAGGATAGCATTGAACTTTTCGATATGGTCATTTTGGCATGAGGAAGATCTCAAACTGAGCTACGAGTCAAAAGTTATGGCCTTCAAAATGTTGGCTTATTTTTTCTGCATTATTTTTGCCTCCAAAAATTATCAAAAAGATTCTTGGATAGGTAGATCTACCTAGGAAAACAACAAACTTTTTGATATGATTATTTTGGTGCGAGGAAGAGATCAAACAGAGCTACAGGTCAAAATTTATGACCACTAGAAGGTTAGGCTATTTTTTTGACATCATTATGACTTCCAAAAAATATTTAAAACATTACGAGGCATGTAAAATTACTAAGGACATCAATGAAATTTTTGATACGATCATTTTGGTGTGAGAAAGAGCTCAAATGGAGCTACAGGTCAAAAGTTACGGCCTCTAAAAAGTTGGCCTATTTTTTCTACATCATTATGGCCTTCAAAAAATATCGAAAACATTGCTAGGTAGGTTGAACTACCTAAGACAACAATGAAATTTTTGATATGATCATTTTATAATGAGGAAGAGCTCAAATGGAGATATAGGTCAAATATTATAAGCTTCAAAAGGTTGGCCTATTTTTTTTGCATCAGTATGGCCTCAAAAAAATATCAAAAACATTGCTAGGTAAGAAGAACTACCTAGGATAGCAATGAAATTTTTGATACGATCATTTTGGCACAAGGAGGAGCTCAAATGGAGCTATGGATCAAATTTTATGACCTCTAGAAGATTTGCCTCTTTTTTTAGCATCATTATGGCCTTTGAAAAATATCTAAAACATTGCTAGGAAGGTAGAACTACCTAAAATAACAATGAACATTTCGATATAGTCATTTTGGCATGAAGAATAGTTCAAACGAAGCTATGGGTTAGAAGTTATCACCTTAAAAATGTTGGAATATTCTTTTTACATCATTATTGCCTCTGAAAAATATTAAAAACATAGCTAGGCAGGTAGTACTACCTATGCCAACAATGAAATTTTTGATACAGTCATTTTGGCATGAAGAAGAGCTTTAATAGAGCTAAAAGTAAAAATTTATGGCCTCTGAAAGGTTGGCCTATTTTTTTCATCACTATGGCCTTCGAAAAATATCAAAAACAAAGTTAGATAGGCAGAATAACCTAAGACAACAACAAAAATTTTGATATGGTCATTTTGGTGTGAGGAAGAGCTCAAATGGAGCTTTGGGTCAAAATTTAAGGCCTCCAAAAGGTTAGCCTATTTTTTTCTACATCATTATGGTCTCTGAAAAATATATAAAAATTTACTAGGGAGGTAGAACTACTTAAGACAATAACAAAATTTTTGATATGATCATTTTGGTATGAAGAAGTGCTCAAATGGAGCTACGGGTCAAAATGTATGGCCTCGAAAAGGTTGGCCTCATTTTTATGAATCATTATGGCCTCTGCAAAAAAATGAAAACATTGCTAGGCAAGTAGAACTACCTAGGACAGGAATGAAATTTTTGATACGATCATTTTAGTATAAGGAAGAGCTCAAATAGAGCTATGGGTCAAAAATTATGTCCTCTAGAAGGTTGGCTTATTTTTTATACATCATTATGCCCTTTAAAAAATATCAAAAACATTGCTAGGTAGGTAGAACTAGCTAAGAGAGCAACAAACTTTTTGATACAATCGTTTTAGCATGAGGAAGAGCTCAAATAGAGTTATGGGTCAAAAGTTATGGCCTCTGGAATGTTGGCATATTTTTTTTGCATCACTATGGCCTCTGAAAAATATCAAAAACATTGCTAGGTAGGTAGAACTACCTAAGATAGCAATGAACTTTTCAATATGGTCATTTTGGCATGAGGAAGAGCTCAAACAGAGCTATAGGTCAAATGTTATGGCCTCCAAAAGGTTGGCCTATGTTTTTGCATCATTACAACCTTTGAAAAATACTAAAAACAAAGCTATGTGGGTAGAATGACTTAGGATAACAATGAATTTTTTGATACGGTCATTTTGGTGTGAGGAAGAGCTCCAATGGAGCTACAGGTCAAAAGTTATGGCCTCCAAAAGGTTGGCCTATTTATTTTTGCATCATTGTGGCCTCCAAAAAATATCAAAAACATTGCTAGGCAAGTAAAACTACTTAGGACAAAAACAAAATTTTCAATATGATCTTTTTGGTGTAAGGAAGAGCTCAAATAGAGATACAAGTCAAAATTTATGTCCTTTGGAAGGTTGGCTTATTTTTTGAATCATTATGAGCTCTGAAAAATATCAAAAATATTGCTAGGTAGGCAAAACTACCTAGGACAACAATGAACTTTTTGATACGATCATTTTGGCATGAAGAAAATCTCAAACAGAGCTACGAGTCAAATGTTATGGCCTCCAAAAGGTTGACCTCTTTTTTCTACATCATTATGGCCTCTGAAAAATATTGAAAACATTGCTAGGCAGGTAGAACTACTTAGGTAAGCAACAAAATTTTTGATACGATTATTTTGGCATGAGAAAAAGCTCAAACAGAGCTATGGGTAAATAGTTATGGCCTCCAGAAAGTTGGCCTATTTTTTCTATGTCATTATGGCTTCAAAAAAATATCAAAAACATTGTTAAGCATGTAGTACTACTTAGGAAAACACTAAACTTTTTGATATAATCAATTTGGTGCGAGAAAGAGATCAAACAGAGCTATGGGTCAAAATTTATGGCCTCCAAAAGGTAAGCTTATTTTTTTTTCATCATTATGATCTCTGCAAAATATCGAAAACATTACTAGGCAAGTAGAACTACCATAGATAGCAACAAAAATTTTGAGATGATCATATTGGCATGAGGAAGAGCTCAAATAGACCTACGTGTCAAAAGTTATGGCCTTTGGAAGGTTGGCTTATTTTTTTTGCATCATTATGGCCTCACAAAAATATCAAAAACATTGTTAGGTAGGTAGAACTACCTGGGACAGCAGCAAAATTTTTGATACAATCATTTTGGCATGAGGAAGAGTTCAAACGGTGCAACGAATCAAAAGTTATGGCCTCCGAAATGTTGGCCTATTATTTTACATCATTATAGCCTTTGAAAAATATCAAAAACATTTCTAGGTAGGTAGAACTACCTAGGATAGCAAGGAAAATTTTGATACAATCATTTTACAATGAGGAATAACTCAAATGGAGCTATGGTTCAAAATTTATGGCCTCCAAAAGGTTGGCCTATTTTTTTTTGCATCATTATGGCCTTTAAAAAATATTGAAAACATTGCTAGGCAGGTAGAACTAATTAGGATAGCAACGAACTTTTTATTATGATCATTTTGGCATGAGTAAGAGCTCAAACGGAGTTACAAATCAAAATTTATGACCTCTAAAAGGTTGGCCTCTTTAATCTGCATCACTATGGCCTCTATAAATATCAGAAACATTGCTAGGCAAGTAGAACTACCTAGGATAGCGACAAAATTTTCTATACGATCATTTTGACATGAGGAAGAGCTCAAATGAAGCTACAAGTAAAAAATTATGGCCTCTAAAAGGCTAGTCTACTTTTTTTTTACATCATTATGGTCTCTAAAAAATATCAAAAATATTGCTAAGTAGATAGAACTACCTAACACAATAATGAACTTTTCGATACGGTCATATTGGCATGAGGAAGAGCTCAAATGGAGCTACATATCAAAATTTATGGCATCCAGAAGGTTGGCTTGTTTTTTCTACATCATTATGGCCTCAAAAAAATATAAAAATTATTTCTAGGTAGGCAAAACTACCTAGGACAACAATGAACTTTTTGATACAGTCATTTTATTACAAAGAAGAGCTTAAGTATAGCTATGGGTCGAAGGTTATGACATCCAAAATGTTGGCCTATTTTTTCTACATCATTATGGCCTTTGAAAAATATCAAAAACATTGCTAGGTAGGTAGAACTACGTAGGACAATAATAAACTTTTTGATACAAACATTTTGGCACAAGGAAGAGCTCAAATAGAGCTATGGGTCAAATATTATAGCCTCTAAAAGGTTGGACTATTTTTTTCATCATTATGGCCTTCGAAATATATCGAAAACATTGTTGGGCAAGGATAACTACTTAGGATAGAAACAAAAATTTTGATATGATCCTTTTGGCATGAGAAAGAGCTCAAATGGAGCTACAAGTCACAATTTATAACCTCTAGAAACTTGACCTTTTTTTTGCATCATTATAGCCTCCAAAAAATATTGAAAACATTGCTAGACAAGTAAAACTACCTAAGACAACAACAAAATTTTTGATACGATCATTTTGGCATGAGGAAGAGTTCAAACAAAGCTATGCATCAAAACTTATGGCCTTTAAAAGGTTGGATTATTCTTTCTGCATCATTATGGCCTTCAAAAAATATTAAAAATGCTAAGTTGGTAAAACTACCTAGCACAACAATGAACTTTTTGATATGGTGTTTTGGCATGAGAAAGAGCTTGAATGGAGCTATGAGTCAAAAGTTATAGTCTATAAAAGGTTGGCCTATTTTTTCTACATGATTATGGCTTTCAAAAAATATCAAAAACATTACTCGCCAGGTTGAACTACCTAGGACAACAACAAACTTTTTGATATGATCGTTTCAGTGTGGGGAAGAGCTCAAACAAAGCTACAGGTCAAAATTTATGCCCTTTGAAAGGTTGGCCTATTTTTTTATACATCATTATGGCCTTCAAAAATAATCAAAAACATTGCTAGGTAGGTAGAACTACCTAGGATAGCAATGAACTTTTTGTTACAATAATTTTGGCATGCGGAAGAGCTCAAACTGAGCTATGGGTCAAAAGTTATGGCCAATGTTGGCTTATTATTTTTACATCATTATTGCCTCCAAAAATATTGAAAGAATTGTTAGGTAGGTATAACTTCCTAAGACAACAATGAACTTTTTGATATGGTTGTTTTGGTGTGAGGAAGAGCTCAAATGGAGCTACGGGTCAAAAGTTATGGCCACTAAAACGTTAGGCTATTTTTTCAACATCATTGTAGCCTCCAAAAAATATCAAAAACATTCTAAGGCATGTAAACCACCTACGGATATCAACCAAAATTTTGATACAATCATTTTTGGTGCGAGGAAGAGCTCAAACAGAGCTACAATTCAAAATTTATGGCCTCCAAAAGGTTGGCCTATTTTTTTTACATCATTATGGCCACCAAAAAATATTGAAAACATTGCTAGGCAAGTATAACTACCTAAGATAGCAACGCAATTTTTGATACGATCATTTTGGCATGAGCAAGAGCTCAAACAGAGCTATAGGTCAAAAGTTATAAACTTCAAAAGGTTGGCATATTTCTTTCATCAGTATGGCCTCTAAAAAATATTAAAAACATTGCTAGGTAGGTAGAACTACCTAAGATAGCAATGAACTTTTTGATACAGTCATTTTGGCACAAGGAGGAGCTCAAACGAAGCTACAGGTCAAAAGTTATGGCCTTTGAAAGGTTTTCCTAGTTTTTATACATCATTATGACCTTCAAAATATATCTAAAACATTGATAGGAAGGTATAACTACTTAAGACAACAACGAAGTTTTTGATACAGACATTTTGACACGAGGAGTAGTTCAAATGGAGCTTTGGGTCAAAATTTATGGCCTCTGAAAGGTTGGCCTATTTTTTCTACATCATTATTACATCTAAAAAATATTGGCCTATTTTTTTGCATCATTATGGCCTTCAAAAAATATCGAAAACAAAGCTAGGCATGTAGATTAATCTAGAACAACAATGAATTATTTGACACGATCATTTTAGCATGAGGAAGAGCTCAAACGGAGCTACTGGTCAAAAGTTATGGCCTCCAAAAGGTTGGCATAGTTTTTTTTACATCATTATGGTCTCCAAAAAAATCAAAAACATTGCTAGGGAGGATGAACTACTTAAGAGAACAACAAATTTTTTGATATAGTTATTTTGTCATGAGGAAGAGCTCAAACGTAACTACGGGTCAAAATTTTTGGCCTTTGGAAGGTTGGTCTCTTTTTTCTAAATTATTATGGCCTCCAAAAAATATCAAAAACATTTCTAGGTAGGTAGATCTACCTAAGACAACAATGAAATTTTTTATACGATCATTTTGGTATGAAGAAGAGCTCAAATAGAGCTACAAGTCAAAAACTATGTCCTCTGAAAGGTTAACCTATTTTTTTTGCATCATTATGCCCTTTGAAAAATATTGAAAACATTAGTATTCAGGTAGAACTAGCTAGGAGAGCAATGAACTTTTTGACACAATCGTTTTAGCATGAGGAAGAGCTCAAATAGAGTTATGGGTCAAAAGTTATGGCCTCCAAAAAGTTGGCTTATTTTTTATGCATCATTATTGCCTCTAAAAAATATCAAAAACATTATTAGGTAGGTATAACTACATTTTATAGCAATGAAATTTTTAATACAGTCATTTTAACGTTAATAAGAGCTCAAAAGAGCTACGGCTCAAAAGTTATGTCATTCAGAAGGTTGGCCTAATTTTTTGCATCATTATGGCCTCCAAAAAATATTGAAAACATTGCTAAGCAAGTAGAAATACATAGGATAACAAAAAAAAATTGATACAATCATTTTTACGTGAGGAAAAGCTCAAATGGAGCAATGAATCAAAAATTATGGCCTCTAGAAGGTTGGCCTATTTTTTTTTTTCATAATTATGACCTTTAGAAAATATCAAAAACATTGCTAGGCAGGTATAACTACTTAGAACAACAAATTTTTTTTTGATACGTTCATTTTAACATGAGGAAGAACTCAAACAGAGATACGAGTCAAAAGTTATGACCTACAGAAGGTTAGTCTATTTTTTCTACATCATTATGGCCTTCAAAAAATATCAAAAACATTGCTAGGTAGGTAGAATTACCTAAGACAACACCAAAAAATTTGATACGATCATTTTGGTGTGAGGAAGAGCTCAAACAAAGCTACAGGTCAAAAGTTATGTCCTCTAAAAGGTTAGTCTTTTTTTTTGCATCATTATGCCCTCCAAAAATATCGAAAACATTGCTAGGTAGGTAAAACTAGCTATGATAGCAATGAACTTTTTGATACGATCATTTTGGCATAAGGAAGAGCTCAAATGAAACTATGGGTCAAAAGTTATGGCCTTCAAAAGGTTATCCTATTTTTTTACATCATTATAGTCTCCAAAAATATCAAAAACATTGGTAGGTAGGTAGAGCTTCCTTTTACAACAATGACCTTTTCGGTATGGTCATTTTGACATGAGGATGAGCTCAAATGGAGCTACAGGTCAAAATTTATGGCCTCTATAAAGATGGCCTATTTTTATACATCATTATGGCCTCCAAAAAATATCAAAAATATTATTAGGCAGGTAGAACTACTTAGGACAATAATGAACTTTTTGATATAGTCATTTTTACATGAAGAGCTCAAATGAAGCTACGGGTCAAAAGTTATGGCCTCTAGAAGGTTGGCCTATTTTTTTACATCATTATAAACTACAAAAAATATCAAAAACATTGTTGGGTAGGCAAAACTACTTAGGACAACAATGAAATTTTTGATACAATCATTTTAGCATTATAAAGAGCTCAAATAGAGCTATGGGTCCAAAGTTATAGCCTCTAGAAGGTTGGCCAATTTCTTCTACATCATTATGACCTATACAAAATATCGAAAACATTGTTAGATAGGTTGAACTACCTAAGACAATAATGAACTTTTTGATATGGTCATTTTGGCATGAGAAAGAGCTCAAAAAAAGATACGAGTCAAAAGTTATGACCTCTGAAAGGTTAGCTTATTTTTTTTGCATCATTATGGCCTTCAAAAAATATTAAAAATATTTGCTAGGTAGGTAAAACTACCTATAACAGCAACAAACTTTTTGATACGATCATTTTGACATGAGGAAGAGTTCAAATAGAACTATAGTCGAAAGTTATGGCCTCTGGAAGGTTGGCCTATTTTTCTTGCATCATTATGGCATTTGATAAATATCAAAAAAATTACTAGGTAGACACAACTATCTAAGACAACAATGAACATTTCGATATAGTTAGTTTGGCATGAGAAAGTGCTCAAACAGAGCTACATGTTAAAATGTATGTCCTTCAAAAGGTTGGCCTATTTTTATTGCATCATTATGGGATCTAAAAAATATTGAAAACATTGCTAAGTAGATAGAACTACTTAGGACAGCAATTGACTTTTTGATACGGTCATTTTGGCATGAGGAAGAGCTCAAATGGAGCTACAAGTCAAAATTTGTGACCTCCAAAAGGTTAACCTATTTTTTCTAGATCATTATGGTCTCTAAAAAATATCAAAAACATTACTAGGTAGGTAGAACTACCTAGAATAGCAATGAAATTTTCGATACAATCATTTTGGCACATGGAATAGCTCAAATGAAGCTATGGGTCAAAAGTTATGGCCTCTAGAAAGTTGACCTATTTTTTCTTCATCATTATGTCCTCTAAAAAATATAAAAAACATTACTAGGCAGGTAGAACTATGTAAGATAGCAACAAACTTTTTGATACGATTATTTTGGCATGAGGAAGAGCTCAAACAGAGGTATGGGTCAAAAGTTATGGCCTTCAAAAGGTTTGCCTATTTTTTTACATCATTATGGCCTCTAAAAATATTGAATTTTTTTTAGGTAGGTAGAACTACGTATGACAACAAATAACTTTTTGATATGGTCATTTTGGTATGAAGAAGAGCTCAAAGGGAGCTATGGTTCAAAAGTTATAGCCTCCAAAAGGTTGATCTATTTTTTTGGCACTGTTATGGCCTCTAAAGTTTTTCAAAAACATTGCTAGGTAGGTAGAACTACCTAAGATAGCAACAAAATTTTTGATATGATCATTTTGGTGTAAGGAAGAGCTCAAATGGAGCTATGGGTCAAAAGTTATGGCCTTCAAAAGGTTGGTTTATTTTCTCTGCATTATTATGACCTCCAAAAAATATTGAAAACATTGCTAGGGAGGTAGAAATACCTATGACAACAACACACTTTTTGATATGGTCATTTTGGCATGAAAAAAAGCTCAAATGGAGCTACAGGTCAAAAGCTATGGCCTCTGAAAGTTTGGTTAATTTTTTCTGCATCACTATGGCCTTCAAAAATATCAAAAACATTGTTAGGCAGGTAGAAATATCTAGGACAATAATGAACTTTTCTATACAAACGTTTTGGCATGAGGAACAACTCAAACAGAGATACAGGTCAAAATTTATGGCCTTTGAAAGGTTGGCCTATTTTTTACATCATTATTGCCTCAAAAACATTGCTAGGTAGGTAGAACTACCTAGGACAACAATGGAGTTTTTAATACAGTCATTTTGGGATGAGAAAGAGCTCAAACAAAACTATGGGTCAAAATTTATGGCCTCTGAAAGGTTGGCCTATTTTTTTGTATTATTATGCCCTCTAAAAAATATCAAAAACATTTATAGGTAGGTAGAACTACTTAGGACACAAACAAACTTTTCAATATGATCATTTTGGCATTAAAAAGAGCTCAAACAGAGCTATCAATCAAAACCTATGGCCTCTAAAAGGTTGGCCTATTTTTTTCATCATTATGACCTCCAAAAAATATCAAAAACATATCTAGACAAGTATAACTACTTAGGATAGCAACAAACTTTTTGATACCGTCATTTTAGCATGAAGAAGAGCTCAAACAGAGTTACAGGTCAAAAGTTATGTCTTTCAGAAGGTTGGCCTATTTTTTCTACAACATTATGGCCTCCAAAAAATATTAAAAACATTGTTAGGTAGGTATAACTACCTAGGACAATAATGAACTTTTTGATACAGTCGTTTTGGCATGAGGAAGAGCTCAAACAGAGCTACGGGTCAAAAGTTATGGCCTTCAAAAGCTTGGCCTATTTTTTTGCATCATTATGACCTCAAAAAAAATAAAAACATTGCTAGGTAGGTAGAAATACCTAGGATAGTAAAAAACTTTTTGATACAGTCATTTTGGCACGAGGAAGAGCTCAAACGGAGCTACAGGTCAAAAGTTATGGCTTCCAAAAGGTTGGCCTTATTTTTTTGTATCATTATGGCCTCCAGAAGGTTGGCCTATTTTTTATGCATCATTATGGCATCCAAAAAATATCAAACACATTGCTAGGTAGGTAGGACTACCCACAACAATGATGAACTTTTCGATACGACCAATTTGGTGCAAGGAAGAGATCAAATAGAGCTATAAGTCAAAAGTTATGGCCTTCAAAAGGTTGGTATATTTTTTATTCATCATTATGGCCTCCAACAATATCAAAACATTATTAAGCAATTAGAACTACCTACGATAGCATTGAACTTTTTGATATGGTCATTTTGGTGTGAGGAAGAGCTCAAACGGAGTAACAGGTCAAAATTTATGGCCTTAAGAGGGTTGACCTATTTTCTATGCATCATTATGGCCTCTAAAAATATTGAAAACATTACTACGTAGGTAGAACTACCTTATTTAGCAATGTGCTCTTTGATACGTTCATTTTGGCATGAGAAAGAGGTCAAATAGAGCTATGGGTTAAAATTTATTGCCTCTAGAAGGTTGGCCTATTTTTTTGCATCATTATGGCCTCCAAAAAATATCAAAAATATTTTTAGGTAGGTAGAACTACCTTGGATAGGAATAAAATTTTTGATATGGTCATTTTGGTGTGAGTAAGATCTCAAACTGAGTAATGGATCTAAAATTATGGCCTCCTGAAGGTTGGCTTATTTTTTCAACATCATTCTGACCTCCAAAAAATATCAAAAATATTAATAGGTAGGTAAAACTACCTAAGACAACAACAAATTTTTTGATATGGTCATTTTGGCACGAGGAAAAGCTCAAACTGAGCAACAAGTCAAAAGTTATGGCCTTTGGAAGGTTGGCCTTTTTATTTGCATCATTATGGCCTCCAAAACATATCGAAAACATTGCTAGTCAAGTAGAACTACCTAAAACAACAACAAACTCAAAACAGAACTACAGATCAAAAGTTATGGCCTCCAAAAGGTTGGTCTATTTTTTTCATCATTATGACCTTTAAAAAATATTAAAAACATTGTCAGACAGGTAGAACTACCTAAGACAACAACAAACTTTTCGATAGGGTCCTTTTGGCTCGAAGAAGAGCTCAAATGGAGCTACGGATCAAAAGTTATGGCCTCTAAAAGATTGGCCTGTTTTTTTGCATCATTATGGCCTCCAAAATGTCTTAAAAACATTAAAAGGTAGGTAGAACTACCTAAGATAGGAATGAACTTTTTGATATGGTCATTTTGGCATGAGGAAGAGCTCAAACAAAGCTATGGGTAAAAAATTGTGGCCTCCAGAAGGTTGGCCTATTTTTTTTTGCATCATTATGACCTCTAGAAATTATCAAAAATATTGCTAGGCAGGTAGAACTACCTAAGACAAAAATTAACTTTTTGATATGATCATTTTGGCATGAGGAAAAGCTCAAATGGAGCTATGAGTCAAAAGTTAAGGCCTCCGTAAGGTTTGTCTATTTTTTTGCATCATTATCAAAAACATTGTTAGGTAGGTAGAACTACCTAGGATAGCAAAAAAAAATTTGATATGGTGGTTTGGGCATGAGGAAGAGCTCAAACAGAACTACGGGTCAAAAGTTATGGCCTCCAAAAGGTTTTTATGTTTTTCTACATCATTATGGCCATAAAAAATATCAAAAACATTGCTAATCAGGTAGAATTACCTAGGATAACAACAAATTTTTTGATACAATCATTTTAGCATGAGGAAGAGCTCAAACAGAGCTATGAGTCAAAAGTTATGGCCTTTAGAGGGTTGGCTTATTTCTTCTACATCATTAAAAATATCAAAAAACATTGCTAGGTAGGTAGAAATACCATAGATCGCAATAAATTTTTTGATACGATTGTCTTGACATGAAAAAGAGCTCAAATGGAGCTACGAGTCAAAAGTTATGACCTCTAGAAGGTTGGCCTATTTTTTTGCATCATTATGGCCTCTAAAAAATATCAAAAACATTGCTAGGCAGGTAGTACTACCCAGGATAGCAATGAACTTTTCGATATGGTCATTGTGGCGTGAGGAAGAGCTCAAACAGAGCTACGGATCAAAAGTTATGGTCTCTAAAATGTTGGCCTATTTTTTAATAATTATGGCCTCTAAAAAATATCAAAAACATTGTTAGGCAGGTAGAACTACCTAGGACAACAACAAACTTTTTGATAGGATCATTTTGGCACAAGTAAAAGCTCAAACGGAGCTACAGGTCAAAATTTATGGCCTCTTGAAGGTTGGCCTATTTTTTCTACATCATTATAGCCTTCAAAAAATATTGAAAGCATTGATAGGCAGGTAGAACTACCTAAGATAGTAACAAATGTTTCAATACAGTTGTTTTTTTTGCTAAAAAGAGCTCAAATAGAACTACGAGTCAAAAGTTATGGCCTCTAAAAGGTTGGCCTATTTTTTCTGCATCATTATGACCTCTGAAAAATATCAAAAATATTGATAGGTAGGTAGAACTACCTAGGACAACAATGAACTTTTTGATATGGTCATTTTGGCATGAGGAGGAGTTCAAATGGAGCTATGAGTCAAAAGTTATGGCCTCTATAATGTTGGTCTATTTTTTCTGCATCATTATGGCCTCTGAAAAATATATAAAACATTGCTAGGTAGGTAGAACTACGTAGGACAATAATGAATTTTTTGATACAATTGTTTTGGCTTGAGGAAGAGCTCAAATGGAGCTACGAGTCAAAAGTTATGGTCTTCAAAAAGTTCGCCTATTTTTTTTTTGCATCATTATGACCTCCAAAAAATATTGAAAACATTATTAGGCAAGTAGAACTACATAAAACATCAATAAACATTTCAATACGATCATTTGGGCATGAGGAAGAGCTCAAATAGAGGTACGGGTCAAAAGTGATGGCTTTCAGAACGTTAGCTTATTTTTTCTACATCATTGTGGCCTCTAAAAATATCAAAAACATTGATATGTAGGTAGAACTACGTAAAAGAGCAACAAACTTTTTGATACGGTTGTTTTGGTGCGAGAAAGAGCTCAAACAAAGCTACGGGTCAAAAGTTATGCCCTCCAGAAGGTTGGCCTATTTTTTCTCCATCATTATGGCCTCCAAAAAATATCAAAAACATTGATAGGTACATAGAAATACCTAAGACAGTAACAAACTTTTTGATATGGTCATTTTGTCACAAGGAAGACCTCAAACAGAGCTATGAGTCAAAAGTTATGGCCTCCAAAAGGTTGGCCTATTTTTTCTACATCATTATGGCCTCCGAAAAATACCAAAAACATTGCTAAGTAGGTAAAACTACCTAAGACATGAATTAACTTTTTGACACAGTCATTTTGGCATGAGGAAGAGCTCAAATGGAGCTATGGGTCAAAAGGTATGACCTTTGAAAGGTTGGCCTATTTTTTATGCATCACTATGGCCTCTAAAAAATATTGAAGACATTGATAGGCAAGTAGAACTATGTAGGATAGTAACGAAACTTTTGATATAATCATTTTGGCATGAGGAAGAGCTCAAATGAAGCTACTAGTCATAAGTAATGGCCTTTAAAAGGTTGGCCTATTTTTTATGCATCATTATGGCCTCCAAAAAATATTAAAAATATTGCTAGGTAGGTAGAACAACCAAGAAGAACAACAAAAATTTTGATACAATCATTTTGGTGTGAGGAAGAGTTATGACCTCCAAAAGGTTTGCCTATTTATTATTCGTCATTATGCCCTTAAATAAATATTGAAAACATTGCTAGGCGGGTAGAACTACCTAGGATAGCAATGAATTTTTTTATATGATTGTTTTGGCATTAGGAATAGCTCAAATAGAGCTATAGGTTAAAAGTTATGGCCTTTAGAAGGTTGACGTTTTTTTTTGCATCATTATGGCTTCTAAAAAATATCAAAAACATTGCAAGGCAAGTAGAACTAACTAGGATAGTTATGAACTTTTTGATACGATTATTTTGGTCTGAGGAAGAGCTCAAATGGAGCTATGGGTCAAAATGGCTTTTAGAAGGTTGGCTTTTTTTTTTTTTCATCATTATGGCCTTCAAAAAATATCAAAAATATTGCTAGGTAGGTATAACTACCTAGGATAGCAATGAACTTTTTGATATGATCATTTTAGCACGAGGAAGAGCTCAAATGGAGCTACAAATCAAAAGTTATGGCTTCCGAAAGGTTGGCCTTTTTTCATGCATCATTATGACCTCTGAAAAATATTGAAAGCATTGCTAGCTAGGTAGAATTATCTAGGATAGAAAAAAAACTTTTTGATACAGTCATTTTGGATTGAGGAAGAGCTCAAATAGAGCTACGAGTCAAAAGTTATGGCCTCCCAAAGGTTGGTCTATTTTTTCTATTGGAATAATGCATATTTAAGCTTAGCTAGGGTTAATAGGGTAAGTTATTTATTACCGAGGGTAAAATTTATTTACCTCGGTTAATTTATTTTATTTCAACAATATATTTGTTCATAGTATGAGAAAACAAATAGTTTGTTTTCTCTATTTTGTAATCATTACAAATAGTTTGTTAACATGAAACAAACTATTTGTATCATAAATACTTTGCATTATATGAGAAATTAACGAGAGACTAATGAGAATATACAGAGAAATTTGTGGATTATCACCTATTTTTTAGGTGTGACAAATTTATTTATTCTCTGGAAATATTTGCAGGTTATTTGTTGTGGGTTCTTTCTCCTGGATTGATCCTGTGGATCCTATGTATCTCCTGCTCATTCTTTCATGGTATCAGAGCTTGGAGTTCCAGTTGAAGATCCTCTTCCCTGAAATTTTTCATCTTTTAACACATTCAAAAATATTATTTTATTGATGTGTTACAGATAATTTTAATTTTCTCAAATTTTGGTTCTTATTTACTAGTTTTTTTTGGAAAATTCTGTACTTTATGCTCATTAAATGACCGTAAAGATTTCCAAAATCAGATTTTTTTTTCATGGAGGCATAGGAAATTAAGTCAGGAATCCATTTAAATTTGAATTTTCACATTTGGATCAGGACGTACAGCTCTTTCATTCAAAAACTTGCAGACTGGTCCCTGTTGGCAGACTGCAGTACCTATCCATTTTTCTGATGTGGCAGATCGTACAGTTGACTTTTTTAAAATATGAGACCTGTTAATGAAATATGACTCTTATATATTTCTATCCATATAATTTTTGATGAATTTGGATCAGCCCGTACAACGTTTTGGGAGCCAACAACAGGGAATTAAAAACTATTTTTTTGTCTGCTGCATAGCTGTATGGATTTCTTATTTTTGAACGCCTTATGCTGCATAAAATTAAAATATGAAAATTTCATGTGATATCAGACTTCCAAATCTTTCATTTCATGCTGAGAAGGACGGATTTGGAGCAGGCCATACAGTCCTTTTTGGCAGATCCAGTGGAGCCATTCTGCATTGCTGAAAGGTGTTTTTCCTTGGCTATTTTTCTCAAATATTTCCCTGACTACCACGCCTTGCTGGAAAAAGAGTTTATTTTTGATAAAGAAAAAGATTATTCAGATGATATCTCACATGTGTGAGTCATTTTTGGCCTTTTTTTTAATTAATTATTTTAATTTTTAGTGGTTTAAATGCAAGTCTCTAGCTTTGAAAGTTCAAATTTGACTTTGCTAAAACGGCTAGAGATATTTTGTTAAAAATTTGTAGGGAGGAGGTCTTAGGGTCAAATCCCCCTACATTTTTTTGAATAAAGCCATTTTTTAATTTTGTATAAGCCAAGGCCAATTTTTTTTTCATCGGGAGACGTTAAATTGTAACGGGAGGGGTGTTTTTTGAGGAAAAACAAATGTCTAGATTGTTCTTGTCAACTTCATCATCTTCCTCGGGAATGGAATATTGATTTTTTGAACCTCTAAATTCTACAAATTACCATGTTTGGAAGCCAAAAATGCAACAACTCCTTCAATCAAATGGCTTATGGAGAATTTTTTCTGAAACGACACCTGCAGCATTCACCACTGAAAAAGACAAATATGCATATGGTTGTAAGCAGGATGAGGCTCTTGGATTGATTTGCCTCAACATCTCAGATAATCTTCAATTTCACATTGCAGATGCTACTACGCCAAAAGAGGTATGGGAAAAATTTAAAAACCTATTTGGCAAAGTTAATGAGTTTAAAATTTTGCAATTAGATGCAGAATTGAGTACTCTCTCTCCATCAGATTTCCCTTCAATAGATGAATTCTTAGCAAAATTCAAATTTATAAGATCATAATTGAAAGCTGGTGACAAGGATAAAAGTGATCAGGAGTGCATTTTCATGATTTTGTCAAAGTTGAAAGGACCATATAGTGTTTTTTCCTCTACTTTTTATACTATGATGGATACATTAGGTGATGAATTCAAATGGCCTTCCTTTGAAGTTTTTTGTGAAAGATTGACTAGGGAGAAAACAAAATTAATGGCCTTAGATGCTCTACCTGGTCCTAGTCATGCTCTAGTTGCTAATTCTTCTAAAGGAAAACCTTCACCTAAGTCTAAAAAGTAAGCACCTTCAAATAACCCTCCAGAGTCCACCACCCAATCACCTCATCATTCTAAATCTACTAAGACCAAAAAGTCCTTTAAGCAAAAGAAGAAAACATTTGGTCCATGTAATTTTTGTGGTGGTCCTAATCATGATGAAAGTAGATGTTTTAAGAAGATGGAAGCATTAGAGGCAGCTGTCAGACAACACAAAATTTCCATTCTATCTCCATCTCCTTCTACTTCTACAGGAAAAGGGAAAGCACTTTCAGCCAGGGCTATATCTTCATGTCAGGATCAGTGGATTTTTGACTCAGGTGCTTCTCACCATCTCACACATTCTAAGGATCTATTGTCTTCCCTTACAGATTGCAGTACATCACATATTGTTATGGGTAACTCCTCACAGATTGAAGTATTGGGATTAGGTACTGTTGATAAACAGGATGGATGTTTTAACAATGTATTGCTTGTACCTCAAATCTCTTCTAATCTTCTCTCTGTATATCAAATATGTAATTTTGGTACTGGTAAAATTGTGGAGTTTACTTCACATAATGTTGTAATAAGAGAATGTAATGATCCTAGTGAGATAGTTGCTATAGGTACAACATACCATACTGCAAGACTCTATACTTTTGATAAGTTTGAGTCTTTTATGTCTTCTGGTTCTTCACTTATAGCACATGGTAATAATCTCAGAAAATTGTGGCATGAGAGATTGGGACATTTGAGTTATGGATATATGCAACAAATGAGTACAAAACATCTTGTAAAAGGCCTTCCTAAGGTCTCATGTATTGATGGGGTATGTCCTGGTTGTCTAGTTGGTAAACAGCATCAGGATCCATTTCCAGTTGGTAAGGCCACACGTGCAAATGCACCCTTAGGGTTGGTTCATAGTGATTTGATGACTTTTCCAACTCGTTCTTTTTTAGGGGCTAAATATGCACTCACATTCATTGATGATTTCACTCATAAAACTTGGGTATATTTTCTCAAGTTGAAACGTGAAGTTTTTGAAACTTTTAAGGCTTTCAAAGCCTTTGTTGAAAAACAATCATCTCTTCCTCTTAAGAAGATACGCACTAAAAATGGGGGGGAATATGACAGTAATGCTTTCTATGATTTTTGTATTGAGCATGGGATACAACATCAATTCACTATACCAGACACTCCTCAACAAAATGGTGTAGCAGAGAGGAAGAATCAAACATTGAAAGAGATGGCTAATTGTATGATTCACTCTAAAAATTTGGGTCCACAATATTGGGCTGAAGCTGTAAATTGTGCAAACTACATTCAAAACCGTATGCCTCACAAAGCTATGCAAAATATGACACCAGAAGAAGCTTGGTCTGGGATCAAGCCTGATATTTCAAATTTTCACATCTTTGGGAGTCAAGCATGGGCATTCATTCCTGATGACAAACGTAAAGCATTGGAGAAGAAAAGCCAACCACTCATTTTTGTTGGTTATTGTGAAGATGTAAAAGCCTATCATCTTTTTGATCCTATCACACATGATGTGTTGTTTCGACGGGATGTTCAGGTTGATGAGCTACCCACTCCACAGGAGTGTACATCTAGTTCTTCTTCTTCCCCTCCTACTAAGGATAGTGCAGATTTGCTTTCTATTGTTGATGATGATGATGTTGCACTTATTCAGCCACCACAACCATCTTCTTCACCACCTTTGCCTAAATGGGCAAAGAGCACTCTACATGCAGCTAGTTCTTTTGTTGGTGATCCATCTGATTCTCGTCGCACTCGCTCACAGACATCTGGTGTTGCTCTTTTGGGACAAGCTTGTACAGATGATCCAGTGTTTTTTTCTGAGGCTATTGGTATACCCGAGTGGGATGTTGCTATGTATGATGAGTATTCTTTATTGATGAAGAATGATACTTGGGATCTTGTCCCTCTTCCTAAGGGAAGAAAACTTGTAAAATGTAAATGGGTCTATAGGACCAAATATGCTACAGATGGATCAGTAGATAAGTGCAAAGCTAGATTAGTAGCTAAGGGTTTTTCATAGGTTGAAGGGGTTGATTACTCTGAGACCTTTGCCCCTGTAGCTAAGATGGATTCTATTCAGCTTGTACTCTCTCTTGCTGCTTCACATTCTTGGTCTATTTTTTAGATGGATGTGAAGAGTGCTTTCTTACATGGTGATCTCCATGAGGAGATCTATATGGAGTAGCCTCCAAGATTTGTGCAGGACTCATCCTTGGTTTTTAGACTCTGTCGTTCTCTTTATGGCGTCAAACAAGCTCCTAGAGCTTGGTATGAGAAGATGGATAGTTTTCTTTTGAGTTCTGGTTTTATTCGTTGTGAGTCAGATCACAATGTATACATCCTGAAGCAAGGTGAGGAGCTTGTCATTTTGGTTTTGTATGTTGATGATCTCATCCTCACTGGCAGTTTAGATTCCTTGATACATGACATCAAGGACAAGTTGGCAGATAGGTTTGATATGACAGATCTGGGACTTCTACATTATTTTCTTGGTCTTCAAGTTTTTAAATCTTCTGAGGGCATTTCTATTAGACAACAGAAGTATGCGACAGATCTTCTTCATCGATTTGGCATGGTTGATTGTAAGCCTACACCCACTCCATATTAGTCAGGTATTGTGTTGTCTGCCACTTGTATGACTCCTCTTGTTGATTCCACTTTGTATCGACAACTTGTAGGTAGTCTTTTATACCTGACTCATACCCGTCCCGACATCACATTTGCTGTGAACCTTGTTTCTCAGTTCTCACATGAGCCTCATGAGAGTCATTGGCAAGCGGCCAAGTGTATTTTGCGCTACATTCAGGGCACCACTCACTTTGGTATACATTACACACTGCAGAGTTCTACACAGCTTGTTGGATACACTGACTCTGTTTGGGTTGGTGATGTTGACACTCGCAAGTCCACTTGTGGATTTGCTTTCACACTTGGTTTAGGTCCAGTTGCTTGGGCGTGCAAAAAGCAGACAACTATTGCATTGTCCTCTACTGAGGCTGAGTATCGAGGTGCTGTCAAAGCTAGTCAAGAGATACTTTGGCTTCGACAGTTGCTTGGAGAGTTTGGCTTCACACAGTAGGGTCCTACTACTGTTTGGTGTGATAACCAAAGTGCGATTGCTATTTCATGCAATCCTATTGAGCATCAGCGGACAAAACACATTGAGATTCACATGCACTTCATTCGACATCTTATTCAGGATGGAGTTCTTTCTTTGGAGTTTATGCCTACAGCTGAGCAGATTGCAGACATCTTCACTAAACCTTTGGCTTCTCCTCATTATCTTCAGTTGAGAGTGATGCTTGGGGTGAAGGAAGTTGTCCTTGGGGGGGATTTTCCATGAAGTCCTTCCTTCCTTTATTTTTCATATATTTTGATTGGTTTGTACATGGGTACCTTATCAGGCCTAGTAGCTGGGACCCATCCTTGTTTGTCATTCTCCCTATGTTTCGCTTAAGGGAGGGTGTTGGAATAATGCATATTTAAGATTACCTAGGGTTAATAGGGTAAGTTATTTATTACCGAGGGTAAAATTTATTTACCTCGGTTAATTTATTTTATCGTCGAGAATTTCTCAACAATATATTTGTTCGTAGTATGAGAAAACAAATAGTTTGTTTTCTCTATTTTGTAATCATTACAAATAGTTTGTTAACATGAAACAAACTATTTGTATTATAAATAATTTGCATTATATGAGAAATTAACGAGAGATTAATGAGAATATACAGAGAAATTTGTGGATTATCACCTATTTTTTAGGTGTGACAAATTTATTTATTCTCTGGAAATATTTGCAGGTTATTTGTTGTGGGTTCTTTCTCCTGGATTGATCCTGTGGATCCTGTGTATCTCCTACTCATTATTTCATTTTCTACATCATTATGGCCTTTGAAAAATATCAAAAACATTAATAGGCAGGTAGAACTACTTAGGACAACAACAAACTTTTTGATAAAGTCATTTTGGCTCGAGGAAGAACTCAAATAGAGCTATGGGTTAAAAGTTATGGCCACTAAAAGGTTTTCATATTTTGTTTGCATCATTATGGCCTTCAAAAAATATCCAAAACATTGCTAGGTTGGTTGAACTACCTAGTATAGGAACATACTTTACGATACGATCATTTTTGTTTGAGGAAGATCTCAAACAAAACTATAGGTCAAAAGTTATGTCCTCTAGAAGGTTAGCCTATTTTTTTTGCATTATTATGACCTCTAAAAAATATCAAAAAACTTGATAGGTAGGTAGAACTACGTAGGATAGCAATGAACTTTTTGATACAGTCTTTTTTGGTTCGAGGAAGAGCTCAAACAGAGCTATGAGTTAAAAGTTATGGCCTCTAAAAAGATGGCCTATTTTTTCTACATGATTATGGCCTTCGAAAAATATCCAAAACATTGTTAGGCAAGTAGAACTACATAAGACAACAATGAAATTTTTGAGATGGTCATTTTGGTGTGAAAAATAGATCAAATGGAGCTACAAGTCAAAAGTTATGGCCTCCCAAAGGTTGGCCTATTTTTTTGTCATCATTATGGCCTCTCAAAAATATCCAAAACTTTGCTAGGCAGGTAGAACTACCTAAGACTATAATGAACTTTTTGGTACAATTGTTTTGGGGTGAAGAAAAGCTCAAATGGAGCTACAAGTTAAATGTTATGTCCTCTAAAAGGCTGACCTATTTTTTATACATAATTATGACCTCCAAAAAATATTGAAATGAACTACCTTAGACAACAACAAACTTTTCAATACGGTCTTTTTGGCATGAGGAAGAGCTCAAACAGAGCTACAGGTCAAACATTATGGCCTCCAAAAGGTTGGCCTATTTTTTTTGCATCATTATGCCCTCTGAAAAATATCGAAATTTTTTTTAAGTAGGTAGAACTACCTTAAACAACAACAAATTTTTTGATACGATCATTTTAGCATGAGGAAGAGCTCAAACAGAGCTATGAGTTAAAATTTATGGCCTCCAAAAGGTTGACCATTTTTTATGCATCATTATGGCCTCCAAAAAATATAAAAAACATTGCTAGGCAGGTAGAACTACCTAAAACAACAAAAAAAAATTTGATACAGTCGTTTTATCATGAGGAAGAGCTCAAACAAAGTTATGGATCAAAAGTTATGGCCTCTAGAAGGTTGGCCTAATTTTTATGCATCATTATGATCAATAAAAAATATCTAAAACATTGCTAGGTAGGTAGAACAACTTAGAATAGCAACAAAATTTTTGATACATTTTGACACAAGGAAGAGCTCAAATGAAACTACTGATAAAAAATTATGACCTCTAGAATGTTGGTCCATTTTTTCAATATCATTATGGCTTACAAAAAATATCAAAAACATTGCTAGGTAAGTAGAACTACCTAAGATAGTAATGAACTTTTTGATATGATCATTTTGGCATGAGGAAGAGCTCAAATGGAACTACAGGGCAAAAGTTATGGCCTCTAAAATGTTGGTCTATGTTTTCTACATTATTATGGCCTCCAAAAAATATCAAAAACATTACAAGATAGGTAAAACTACATAAGACAACAATAAATTTTTTGATACAGTAGTTTTGGCATGAGGAAGAGCTTGAACAGAGCTATGGATCAAGAGTTATGGCCTTCGAAAGGTTGACCTATTTTTTCTACATCATTATGGCCTCCGAAAAATATTGAAAACATTTCTAGATAAGTAAAACTACCTAAAACAATAATGAACTTTTTGATACGATCATTTTGGCATAAAGAAGAGCTCAAACAGAGCTATGGGTCAAATGTTATGGCCTCTAGAAGATTAGCCTATTTTTTTTGCATCATTATGGCCTCTAAAAAATATCAAAAACATTGCTAGGTAGGTAGAACTACCTAAGACAATAGTGAACTTTTTTATACAATCATTTTGCCATGAGGTAGAGATCAAACAAAGCTGCTGGTCAAAATTTATGGCCTCTAGAAGGTTGGCCTATTTTTTCTACATTGTTATGGCCTTTGAAAAATATCAAAAACATTGCTAGGCAGGTAGAACTACCTAGGACAACAATGAACTTTTTGATATGGTCATTTTTGCAAGAGGAAGAGTTCAAATGGAGCTACGAGTCAAAAGTTATGGCCTCTAGAAGGTTTGCCTATTTTTTATGCATCATTATGGCCTTTGAAAAGCATCAAAAACATTGCTAGGTAGGTATAACTACTTAAGATAGAAACAAACTTTTCAATATGGTTGTTATGGCATGAGGAAGAGCTCAAACGGAGCTATGAGTCAAAATTTATGGCCTCCCAAAGGTTAGCCTATTTTTTATACATCATTATGGCCTCCAAATAATATCAAAAATATTGTCAGATAGGTAGAACTAAGACAAAAATAAACTTTTTGATATGGTCATTTTGGCACAAGGAAGAGTTCAAGCGAAGCTACAGGTCAAAAGTTATGGTTTTCAGAAGGTTGGCCTATTTTTTTTCTCATTATGGCCTCCAAAAAATATCAAAAATATTTTTTGGTAGGTAGAACTACCTTGGACATCAAGGAACTTTTTGATATAGCTGTTTTTCATGAAGACGAGCTCAAACAGAGCTACGGGTCAAAAGTTATGGCCTCCATATAGTTGGCCTATTTTTCTACATCATTATGGCCTTATAAAAATTCAAAAAAATTGATAGGCAGGTTGAACTACCTATGAAAGCAATGAAATTTTTGATACAATTGTTTTGGCATGAGGAAGAGCTCAAACGGAGCTATGGGTCAAAAGTTATGGCCTTCAGAAGGTTGACCTATTTTTTTTACATCATTATGGCCTCCAAAAAATATCAAAAACATTGTTATGCAGGTAGAACTACCTAGGATAGGAATGACATTTTTGATATGATCATTTTGGCTTGAGGAAGAGCTCAAATAGAGCTACAAGTCAAAAGTTATGGCCTCTAAAAGGTTTGCTTATTTTTTATGCATCATTATAGCCTCCATAAAATATTGAAAACATTGATAGGCAAGTAGAACTATGTAGGACAGCAATGAAATTTTTGATACATTCATTTTTGCATAAGGAATAACCCAAATGGTGCTACAAGTCAAAAGTTATGGCCTCTAAAAGGTTGGACTCTTTTTTCTACATCATTATGGCCTCCACAAAATATCAAAAACATTGCTAGGCAGGTAGAACTACCTAAGACAACAATGAACTTTTGATATGGTCATTTTGGGGTGAGGAAGAGTTCAAATGGAGCTACGGGTAAAAATGTATAGCCTCTAGAAGGGTTACCTTTTTTTTGCATCATTATGACCTCCGAAAAATATCGAAAACATTGCTAGATAGGTAGAACTACTTAAGACAGCAACAAAATTTTTGATATGGTTGTTTGGGCACAAGGAAAAGTTCAAACAGAGCTATAGATCAAAATTTATAGCCTATAAAAGGTTGGACTATTCTTTTTGCATCATTATGGCCTTAAAAAACTATCAAAAACATTTTTAGGTAGGTATAACAACCTAAGACAACAATGAAGTTTTTGATACGGTCGTTTTAGCACGAGGAAGAGCTCAAACAGAGCTATGGGTCAAAAGGTATGGCTGTCAGAAGGTTGGCCTATTTTTTTTTTTGCATCATTATGGCCTCTAAAATATATCTAAAAAATTACTATACAAGTAGAACTACCTATGACAACAATTAAATTTTTGATACAATCATTTTGGCATGAAGAAGAGCTCAAATTGAGCTACGAGTCAAAATTTATGGCCTCTGTAAGGTTGACCATTTTTTTTGAATCATTATGGTCTCCAAAAAATATTGATAGGCAAGTAGAACTACCTAGGAGAGTAATGAAATTTTTGATACGGTCTTATTGGTGAGAGGAAGAGCTCAAATAGAGCTACAGGTAAAAAATTATGGCCTTTAAAAGGTTAACCTATTTTATTTGCATTATTATGGCCTCCAAAAAATATCAAAAACATTGCTAAGTAGGTAGAAATACCTAGGACAATAATGAAATTTTTGATATGGTCATTTTGGTGTGAGGAAGAGCTCAAATGGAGCTATGTGTAAAAATTTATGGCCTTTGGAAGGTTGGCCTATATTTTTTGCATCATTATGGCCTCAAAAAAATATCGAAAACATTGCTAGGTAGGTACAACTACACAAGTGTTGACCAAGTTTGAATTTTAGTCAAATTGGGTCAAATCCTTCATATTGAAACTTTTTCAAAGGTTCCTATATGCCTTATAGAGGTCTCATGTTGGTCTAAACATCTCACTCATCCCTGCTCTAGCCCTTGTCTAAGCCTAGCTTCCTCGTGTTAGTCTAGTCAACCAAAGTCAACCCTAGTCAAATATGGTCAAAAGATAAAATTGTCTTAAAATTTACTAATGTGGCCATTTAGGTGTTTTACATTGTTCCTAAGTCATAATTTGGTCCTTTACCATGTCTCATGTGCAGAAAAGGCCTTTTGGCCACATTTTTAACCCATTTAATGACTTGTACAGACTTTCAAAGAAGCATATTTGTCACAGGGCTGGTTTTCAAAGTGGAATAAGTAAAATTATGTTAGTTATTAGTCAAATGTCAATTCAAGAATTAGTTTCATGCAGAAAGAGACAATTTCTCATTGAAAATAGGTCATTAATGGCACTTGTATGGACTTGTGAAGTCCATCTTCCGCTAAAAGCATGGGAATGTGCCTCTTCATCTCCCTAAAGTCATTTAAATGCTTCTTCATCTCCCTAAAGTCACATGAAAGGTCAAAAATTTTAGTTTTTGCTTCTGTTTCATCTTTTTTGCTTTCACAAGCCAAGAAGGGTCAACTTTGCATGCTTGATGTGAGCCGTACATGGGGATTTGGAAGGAATGCTCTTGGGGGCTGAAATAAATATGAGTTAGATTCATTTTCGTGAAAATATATTTCATTTTCTTGTCCCCTTATTTATGAACCATCACTTAGACTCCAGGAAACTTTTTATGCACTCACATCCATGAAGGGTCTCCTTTTGGGCTAGTTTTTTAATTTTTTGATATGATTTTACAAGATGGATTGTTTTCATGTATTTTTAGGCCTTCTCCATAGGTTCCCCATAGTTGTCTTGTTCTTAGAGGTCTCAAGGTTTCAAGAAGCCTCTTTTAGGCTTGGTATGCTTAAAAATTGATCCTCTTACACTTACAACTATCTCAGGTGCCAAAAGAGAGGTTTTCTATGTTGAGGTGAAGGCATGGATGTTGTCTTAGATGTTTTGAATTAGGAAGATGAATTTAATGATCAAGACAAAAACTATGATGAAGGAAACATGTATATTCTTGCTCAATTCCATCCTCTCTGCCTACATATGTTGTATGCACACCTATAGGTGGCCTGAGCAGATGGTACAAGGGTCTGTCAGAGAAGTATTTTTGACTTGAGGTTGTATGGTAGCATGTTTTAAGAACTTTGACAACCCACTTGGTGTTGAGAAGCCTTTGTAAAGGAGAATAGTCTAAGTTTGGTCTCTTGTCCCTAAAAGGATAAAATAGAGACCCTACAAATTTTTATGATATCATATAGCTCAACATAAAGAACCTTTTGATGCTATAAATGGTTTAGATTCTTATCTTATAATATGAATAATACCCCTACCAAAGATGAGATTACAAGGATCAAGGCAAGGTGAAGTTTGAGTACTCCAAAGTCATGTCCAAAAACATTAAATTCATTCAATAACTTCTACAGAGTCTAGGAGTGGTGAATGAAATTTTGATCAAGACAAGAACATGAAACCTATCTCCATGTTTGGAATGGTCTAGTCAAGTAGAGATCACATTAACATGAAGGTCATTAAGTCACATGGATATACCATCATTTAAGCTCCCATGCATCTTTTAAAGTCTATACACATGGCTTAAATATGCACCTACAACAAAATAGCTAACAATGAGCTAGTATCAATGTTTGATAGTGTTTGAAGGTGTCAAAGGTGTTTGAAATAATGGGTATGCATTATATGACCTTCAGGAGAGGTTTCAAAAGTCAATAAACATCATTCTAGGAGAGAAGAGACCCCTATATTCACCTACAAGACCCTAAAAGAGATTTCACATAGTCAGCTATGGCTGTCTCAGACAGTGATTTAAAGACTTGTTACAATTTCATGTCTAGGGTATTTCTTGGAGAATCTAACCTAGTTAAACACTTTTATACCAAGAGGGGCTCATGAATAATCCTTGGCATAACTAACACTAACTCCAAATATTACATGGCAATCTACAGGCAAGGTCAACAAACATTTTTTTATCAATCAAAGGGTAATGAATAGAATAGTGGTGTCTTGATGGTTGTTTGATCAAAAGAAGGAGATCAAAATTATGGAAAAGAGTTTTATTATTTTAATGAGAAAATAAAGATCTCTAATACCATCACCATACATCAACCAAGGATCAGAGATTCACCTACATGTTAGAGAAAAGAGCATTGTCTCAGTTGTAGGCAGTGGAGAGCTTAAGAGTAATCAAAGTGCTTGAGAAGGGGCTAAAGAGGTTAGATAGGAGAAGTGAATGCCTTGTGACATTAAGGAACTCAAGAGGAGTTCATAAAGGCCTTAACATACCTAACATAAATCTTAATGGTGGTTTACAACAGGGTTGAAGGCAGTTTGTCTCAGTCAAGGGATAAAGAGCTCAGTTATGAGCCTAGAGTGCATATGAGGGACATAAGCAAGTTGGATTGATGAAAAATCCAAGAACATTTCCATCAAGATCTTTATCAGCCTCATGAGTTCCTTGATAATGTGAAACCAACTTACATAGGGCCTAATAAACACCTACAGTTGGTAGTAAAGGTAGTTGATATTGAGAAGTTTTGGTGAATAAGAGTATTAACAATATTTAGGGAAGTGTAAAATGAGTCCAAATAATGGATTAATGATTATAGAATATGAATAGATCTCCTATTCACAATGTCCAAAATTCTAATCCATGCAAATAGTAGAAATAGGGGTGTTTCTCAAGATAAACATAATAAAACTTTAACATGGCTCAGTCTTATGAACTCAAGGATAAGGAAGGTGCTTGAGAAATAAAGGTGTTAAATGGGAGATATAAAAACTTTAACATGGATATTCCAACATATATAAACCTCTCATAGTGGATATTAAACATGGAAAGGGCTCCAACATTGATGCATACAGCCCCTTTTGGAAAACCTTATAGGCAGTCTCCTATACAAGGTTCAGTCTTGTTTCTTGAGGGGTTAGAGGTCTAAAAATTGGAGTTGAAAGCTAAATTTTGGTATAGAGTACCCTAATAATCTGTATATCACCATTAGATAGTTCTATTTTTTGAGAAAATAGCATAACCCCCCTCTATTTTGTCTCAGAGGCAGGGTACTTTTCTTCACACAGACCCTACAAATTTTGGAAAAGGGGTATAAACATAGATAAGAGATCTTGGAAACCTTTCGATAAGGTTTTTTGATTTAGATTAAAAAATCATGGAAAACCATCCTATAATCCCTAAGACCAAAAATGGTACTCTATGCACCTAAGGTTGCAGTCATGATGTACTTTACATGAACAAGCCTAGCTCTAAATATTGGGTCTATTCTATTTTCAGATCTTGAAAATCATTCCAATGCCTTGGATCAACTTCATAGAGGTAAATATGAAGTTTTTAAGCTATCACATAGATCTAGAGGGTCACCAAATAGTTCAAATTATGAAGTTGCAGGCAGAGCCATTAGGAATGGTAAAACCTAAGGACAAATGAATGCTCATCTTCATTTCTAGATTGAGACAAACTTTACATACTTTTAAGGCATGTGTATAGGACATATATAGAGGTGTATAGACTCTTAGTTTGTAATATAAACTATCAAGAATCCAATTTTGGGCTTGAGGTACGTAGACCTTCATAGAATGCATAGAAATAACACAAGTGACTAACTTGGAATGCTTAAAACTCACATAAGATTGTGAATGGGAATCTAAGTTTTTTGGGGATGATATAGAGGGTGCTTAAGACGACATAAGTGACATTTAGACATAATTTCAATGTGCCATGGCTATGAACAAATACTAAGACCAGAAGTAGCACAAAACCCTCCATAAGGACCCAATTGGGAAGATGAGGCAAATGAAGTATCTAGAGGGGTTGAAAGGTCATGAAACCAATTATAAGTGATAGAGGAATCTCCAAGGCTCCTCCCATGTTATTGAGGTCTACCTCATGTGTACAAAAGGGGTCTAACAAAGATTTATTTATCAATTTTCTATGTTTTGTAGGCATGGAAAACTTTCAAGAGATATAACTACATTTGGGAGAGAGTTTAGCACTTGTTATAAGTCTTCATGTCTATTTTTAAAGTTATATCATCTCCCAAGTGTGCCTACCATCTTCTCCATCTCAGCTAGTCTAGTGGGTAGATAGTGAACACTTAGTGAAAAGGGTGAGAGCTCCAATTAGGAATCCTTTCAAGGCTTGTTTGATGATCCTAATGACTTGGACACTCTTGATAAGAGTCATCCCTCCTTGTGTATGGATTAGATTATATAATTGGAAAGGTTTTGGGTGCCAAGTGTGAGAGGTTAATGGAAATGAGTCATATGGAACTGTCAAGGATGATTGTGCATGGCTAGAAGAAGATGGATGATTAAAAACTGATGTAATACATGTGAGGGCTTGTTTGTAACCCCTCCCACTTATATCCATCATCATACCTAACCCTATGTAGTGGTGAGGTAGTTGTGTGAAGTCAAATGATGAGGGCAATTTCTTATGCAAGCAAAGGGAATCTATGCCACATGTGGAGGAGTTAAACAAGTTTGAGAGACATTTATCCTTACTTCCCTTTCAAGACCTATCTCATATTAGATTCTATGCTGATGTAACTCCTTTTACTTTCCTGACAAGTGTTTTAATGACTCTTGAGCTTCCCCTTCTCTCTCTCCTCTCATAATTTCTATATATTTTAGCCTTTTTGGCTATTGTACAAATCTCTCAAACTTGGTATAGTGAATTACTACCAAATTTTTTCTTTGAACTAATAAAGAAGCTACTTTTTTACCTCATTTCAATATTTCACTAAGTGCATGTTATTGTTGTTAGTCTTGTGCAAGTGTATTTTGCTTACCTTAACATGTTATCCTTCTTAGTGCCTTGTGTAGTTTAAAGATATCTATTTTACAAGTCTAAAAGAAGCATCTAATATGGATTGTAGGTGTAGTGAGTAGTCTATTAAATAGTGTTTCTAGAAGACCTATTGTCTAAGTCCTCCTAGCCTAAGCTCTCTCTAAGACCTCATGCTTGAAACATTGATGTGGAAGAGAAGATTGTCATTGGATGAAGTGTATCCAAGTTCCTATTGGGTTCCAAGTAAATTGTAAATGGTGTGAGTATAAAACATATTTAGTGTATCACCTCCCCTAGATTATATTTGATTTTAACTATCCTTCTCCCTTGTCATCCCCACAAGAGTTAGTAGTAGGATTGATCTATAGTGGTACATAAAAGGAAACTAGCCCCAAATCTAGAGATCCACCTCAAATTTGGGTCACCCATAGCCCTGAGGTGGTTCCATTATGTCACTTGAATGAGGAGAGACTTTTCATCTCCTCAAGGGGTGCAAGTTCAAGTGACAACACTAGGACAATAATAAACTTTTTGATACAATCATTTTTTCATGAGGAAGAGCTCAAACAAAGCTACGGATCAAAATTTGTGGCCATCAAAAAGTTAGATTATTTTTTCTACATCATTATGGCCTCTAAAAAATATTTGAAACATTATTAGGTAGTTAGAACTACCTAAGACAATAATGAGCTTTTTGATACAGTCATTTTGGCATGAGGAAGAATTCAAACAGAGCTATGGGTCAAAAGTTATAGCTTCCAAAAGGTTGGCCTTTTTTTAATGCATCATTATGGCCTCCAAAAAATATCAAAAACATTGTTAGGCAGGTAGAACTATCTAAGACAATAATGAAAATTTTTATACAATCATTTTGGCTTGAGGAAGAGCTCAAATAGAGCTATGAGTCATATGTTATGGCCTCTGAAAGGTTAGCCTATATTTTCTATATCATTATGGCCATAAAAAATATCAATAACATTATTAGGTAGGTAGAAATACCTAGGATAATAATAATAAAATTTATACGATCATTTTGGCTTGAGGAAGAGCTCAAATAGAGTTGTGAGTCAAAAGTTATGAGCTCTATAAGGTTGGCTTATTTTTTTACATCATTATTGCCTCCAAAAAATATTGAAAACATTTATAAGCTGATAAAATTACCTAGGACAACAATGTACTTTAAGATACAATCATTTTAGCTTGAGTAAGAGCTCAAACAGAACTACAAGTCAAAAATTATGGCCTCTAAAAGGTTAGCCTATTTTTTTGAATCATTATGGCCTCTAGAAAATATTAAAAACATTGCTAGATAGGTAAAACTACCTAGGACAATAATAATTTTTTTGATACAATCATTTTGGCTTGAGGAAGAGCTCAAACAAAGCTATGGGTCAAAAGTTATGACCTTCAGAAGGTTAGCCTATTTTTTCTACATCATTATGGCCTCCAAAAAATATCAAAAAAATGTTGGGTAGGTAGAACTACTTAGGAAAACAATAAACTTTTTGATACGATCATTTTGGCATGAGGAAGAGCTCAAACAGAGCTATGGGCCAAAAGTTATGGACTCTAAAAGGTTGGCCTTTCTATTCTACATCATTATGACATCTAAAAAATATTGAAAACATTGCTAGGTAGGTAGAATTATCTACAACACTAATAAATTTTTTTATACAGTCATTTTGGCTTGATGATGATCTTAAACAAAGTTATGGGTCAAAAGTTATGACCTATAAAAGGTTGGCCTATTTTTTATACATCATTATGGCCTCCAAAAAAATTGAAAACATTGCTAGGTAGGTAGAACTACCTAAGACAGCAACAGACTTTTCGATACAATTGTTTTTGCTTGAGGAAGAGCTCAAACAGAGCTATGGGTCAAAAGTTACAGCCTCAAGAAGGTTGGTCTATTTTTTATACATCATTATGGCCTCCAAAAAATATCAAAAACATTACTAGGCCAATAGAACTACCTCAGATAACAATGTACTTTTTGATACAATCATTTTGGCTTGAGGAATATAGCTCAAATAAAACTATAGGTCAAAAGTTATGGCCTCTAGAAGGTTAGCGTATTTTTTCTACATCATTATGGCCTCTAAAAAATATTGAAAACATTGCTAGGCATGTAGAACTACCTAAGACAACAATGAAATATTTGATACAATCATTTTGGCTCAAATAAGAGATCAAACGAAGCTACCAGTCAAAAGTTATGGCCTCTAGAAGGTTACCTAATTTTTTGCATCATTATGGCCTCCAAAAGATATCAAAAATATTGTTAGCTAGGTAGAACTATCTAGGATAACAATAAACTTTTTGATATGGTCATTTATGCATGAGGAAGAGCTCAAATAGAGTTACGAGTCAAAAGTTATGGCCTCCCAAAAGTTGTCCTATTTTTTTGGCATCATTATGGCCTCCAAAAAATATAGAAACCATTGCCAGTCAAGTAGAACTACCTCAGATAGTAATGAACTTTTTAATATTAACATTTTGTATGAGGAAGAGCTCAAATGGAGTTATGGGTCAAAAGTTATGGCCTCTAAAAGGTTGGCCTATTTTTTTGCATCATTATGGCCTTCAAAAAATATCAAAATCATTGCTAGGTAGGTAAAACTAACTTAGACAGCAATGAACTTTTTCATACAGTCATTTTGATGGGAAAAAGAGCTCAATCAAAGCTACAGGTCAAAAGTTATGGCCTTCAAAAGGTTGACCATTTTTCTACATCATTATATCCCCCAAAAAATATCAAAGACATTGCTAGGCTGATATAACTACCTAGGACAGAAATAATTTTTTTGATATAGTCATTTTGGCTTGAGGAGGAGCTCAAATGGAGCTACAGGTCAAAAGATATGGCCTTTAGAAGGTTGGCCTATTTTTTTTGCATCATTATAGTTGATAAAAAATATCAAAAACATTGCTAAGCAGGTAAAACTACTTAGAACAACAACAAACTTTTTGATACAATAGTCTTGACATGAGGAAGAGCTCAAATGGAACTATGGCTTAAAAGTTATGGCCTTTAGAATGATGGTCTATTTTTTCTACATCATTATGACCTATGAAAAATATCAAAAAAAAAAAATCTAGGCAAATAGAACTACCTAAGATAGGAACAAACTTTTTGATATGATCATTTTGGCATGAGGAAGGGCTCAAATAAAACTACGGGTCAAAAGTTATGGCTTTTAGAATGTTGGATTATTTTTTCTACATTATTATGGCCTCTAAAAAATATCAAAAACATTGTTGAGTAGGTAGAACTACATAGGACAACAATAAACTTTCTGATATGATCATTTTGGCATGGGGAAGAGCTCAAATGAAGCTATGGGTCAAAATTTATCACCTCTAAAAGATTGGACTATATATTTTGCATCATTAGAGCCTCTAAAAATTATCAAAAGCATTGCTATGAAGGTGGAACTACCTAAGACAATAATGAACTTTTTGATATGATCATTTTGGCATGAGGAAACATGCAAATAGAGCTACGGGTCAAAAGTTATGGTCTCCAAAAGGTTGGCTTATTTATTTTGCATCATTATGGACTCCAAAAAATATCAAAAACATTATTAAGGAGGTATAACTACTTAGAACAACAAAAAACATTTTGATACAATCATTTTGGCATGAGAAAGAGCTCAAAAAGAGCTATGGGTCAAAAGGTATGGTCTATAAAAGGTTGGCCTATTTTTTTTGCATCATTATGGCCTTCAAAAAATATTGAAAACATTGTTAGGTAGGTAGAACTACCTAGGAAAACAACAAACTTTTTGATGCAGTTGTTTTGGCACGAGGAACAGCTCAAACAGAGCTACAGGTCAAAATTTATGGCCTTCAAAAGGTTGGCCTACTTTTTTTTGCATCATTATGACCTTAAAAAATATCAAAAATATTTTTACACAAGTAGAACTACGTAGGACAATAATGAAATTTTCAATATGGTCATTTTAGCATGAAGAAGAGCTCAAATGGAGGGATGGGTCAAAAATTATGACCTCTGAAAGGTTACCCTATTTTTCTACATCATTATGGCCTCTAAAATTTATCAAAAACATTGCTAGGTAGGCAGAACTACTAATGAAAGCAACAAACTTGTTGATATGATCATTTTGGTGCAAGGAAGAGCTCAAACGGAGCTCTGGACCAAAAGTTATGGCCTTTGAAAGGTTGGCCTATTTTTTCTATATCATTATGACCTCCAAAAAATATCAAGAACATTACTAGGTAGGTAGAACTACCTAGGCCAACAATGGAATTTTTGATATGATTATTTTGGCATGAGAAAGAGCTCAAATGGAGCTTCAGGTCAAAAAGTATGGCCTCCAAAAAAATATTGTATACATTATTAGGTAGGTAGAACTACCTAGCACAACAATGAACTTTTTGATACGGCCATTTTAGTGTGAGAAAGAGCTCAAAAAAAGCTATAGATCAAAATTTATGGCCTTCAGAAGGTTGGCATGTTCTTTCTACACCATTATCACCTTCTAAAAATATCTAAAACATTGTTAGTCAGATAGAACAACCTAGGACAACAAACTTTTTGATACAGTTGTTTTGGCACAAGGAAGAGCTCAAATAGAGCTATAGGTCAAAATTTATGGCTGCCAAAAAGTTAGGCTATTTTTTTTGCATTATTATGACCTCCAAAAAATATCAAAAATATTACTATGCAAGTAGAACTACCTAGAACAACAATGAACTTTTTGATATAGTCATTTTGGTACAGAGAAGAGCTCAAACAGAGCTACAGGTCAAAAGTTATGGCCTCCATAAGGTTATACTATTTTTTTTGCATCATTATGGCTTCCAAAAAATATCAAAAATATTGCTACATAGGTAGAACTACCTAGGACAACAACAAACTTTTTGATACAATCATTTTGGTAAGAGGAAGATCTTAAACGGTGTTACGAGTCAAAAGTTATGGCCTCTGAAAGGTTGGCCTATTTTATCTACATTATTATGGTCTCTAAAAAATATCAAAAACATTACTAAGTAGGTAAATATATGTAGGACAACAATGAACTTTTTGATACGATCATTTTGAGTGAAGAAGAGCTCAAACGGAGCTACGGGTCAAAAGTTATGGCCTTTAAAAGGTTGGCCTATTTTTTTGTATCATTATAGCCTCCAAAAAATATTGAAAACATTGCTAGGTAGGTAGAACTACCTAAGACAATAATAAACTTTTTGATATGGTCATTTTGGTGCGAGGAAGAGCTCAAACAGAGCTATGGGTCAAAATTTATGACATCTAAAATGTTGGCCTATTTTTTCTCATCATTATGGCTTCCAAAAAATATTGAAAACATTTCTAGGCAGGTAGAACTACATAAGACAACAACAAAAAATTTAATACAATCATTTTAGTGCAAGGAAGAGGTCAAAAAAAACTACAAATTAGAAGTTATAGCCTCTATAAGGTTGGCCTATTTTTTTGCTTCATTATGGCCTTTAAAAAATATCAAAAACATTGCTAGGTAGGTAGAACTACCTAGAATAGCAAGGATCTTTTTGGTAGGGTCATTTTGGCATGAGGAAGAGCTCAAATGGAGCTACGAGTCAAAAGTTATGGCCTCCAGAATGTTGGACAATTTTTTTGCATCATTATGACCTCTAAAAAATATCAAAAACATTGCTAGGCAGGTGAACTACCTAAGATAGCAATGAAATTTTTAATACAATCATTTTGGCATGTGGAAGAGCTCAAATGGAGTTACAGGTGAGAAATTATGCCCTTCAAAAGGTTGGCCTTTTTTTTGTATTATTATAGCCTTTGAAAATTATCAAAAACATTGCTAGGTAGGTGGAACTACCTTAGACAATAAGGAACTTTTTGATACAATTGTTTTAGTTCAAGGAAGAGCTCAAACGGAGCTATGAGTCAAAAGTTATGGCCTTTGAAAGGTTGACCATTTTTCTACATCATTATGGCCTCCAAAAAATATTGAAAACATTGTGAGGAAGGTAGAACTACTTAGGATAGCAATGAATTTTTTGATACGGTCATTTTGGCGTGATGAAGATCTCAAATGGAGCTATGAGTCAAAAGTTATGGCCTTCAGAAGGTTGGCTTATTATTTTTGGCATCATTATGGTCAACAAAAAATATTGAAAACATTGCTAGGTAGGTAGAACTACTTAGAACAATAATGAAATTTTAGATATGATCGTTTTAACATGAGGAAGAGCTCAAATGGAACTATAGGTTAAAAGTTATTGCCTCTAAAATATTGACCTATTTTTTCTACATCATTATGGACTACAAAAAATATCAAAAACACTGCTAGGCTAGTAGAACTACCTAAGACAACAATGAACTTTGTGATATGATCATTTTGGTATGAGGAAGAGTTCAAACAAAACTGTGGTTCAAACATTATGGCCTCTGAAAGGTTGGCTTATTCTTTTTGCATCATTATGGCCTCCAAAAAATATCGAAAACATTGCTAGGTAGATAGAACTACATAAGACAGTAATGAAATTTCTGATACGATTGTATTGGCATGAGGAAGAGCTCAAATGGAGCTACGGATCAAAAGTTATGGCCTCTAAAAGGCTGGAATATTTTTTTGACATCATTAGTGCATCCAAAAAATATCAAAAACATTGCTAGGGAGGTAGAACTACCTAAGACAACAACAAACTTTTCAATATAGTAATTTTGGCATGATAAAGAGCTCAAATAGAGCTGTGGGTCAAAAGTTATGGCCTCCAAAAGGCTGACCTATTTTTTTGCATCATTATGGTCTTTGAAATTTTTTGAAAACATTGCTAGGCAGGTAGACCTACCTAACACAGTAACAAAATTTTGATACAGTCATTTTGGCATAAGGAAGAGCTCAAATAGAGTTACGAGTCAATGAGTATGGCCTCCAAAAAAGTTGGCCTATTTTTTTTGCATCATTATGGCCTCTAAAAAATATCAAAAACATTAATAGGCAAGTAGAACTACCTTGGACAACAATGAAATTTTTGATACGGTCATTTTGGCATGAGGAGGAACTCAAACAAAGCTATAAGTCAAAATTTATGGCCTCCATAAGGTTGATTTATTTTTCCTACATTATTATGGCCTCTAAAACATATTGAAAACATTGCTAGGTAGGTAGAATTACTTTGGAAAATAATGAACTTTTTGATACAGTCATTTTGGCACAAGCGAGAGCTCAAATGGAGCTACAGGTTAAAAGTTATTATATTGTAAAGGTTGGCATATTTTTATGCATCATTATGGCCTCCAAAAAAATCAAAAACTTTGATAGGCATGTAGAACTACGTAGGATATCAACAAACTTTTTGATATGATCATTTTGGCATGAGAAAGAGCTCAAACAGAGCTACATGCCAAAATTTATGGCCTTCAAAATGTTGGCCTATTTTTTTTGCATCATTATGGCCTCCAAAAAATATTGAAAATATTGTTATACACGTATAACTACCTAGGATATCAATGAACTTTTTGATATGATCATTTTAGCATGAGGAAGAGCTCAAATGGAGCTATGGGTCAAAAGTTATAGTCTTCGAAAGTTTAGCCTTTTTTTTTTTATCATTATGGCCTCCAAAAAATATCTAATATATTTTTAGGCAGGTAGAACTACCTTCACTAGAAAGGAACTTTTCAATATAATCATTTTGACATGAAGAAGAACTCAAACGGAGCTACAGGTCAACAGTTATGACATCTAAATGGTTGACCTATTTTTCTACATCATTATGGCCTCTAAAAAATATCAAAAACATTGCTAGGTAGGTAAAACTACTTATGAAAGCTATAAAATTTTCTATACAATCATTTTGGCATGAGAAAGAGCTCAAAGGCAGCTATGAGTCAAAAATTATGGCCTCTAGAAGGTTAGCTTATTTTATTTGCATCATTATGACTTCTAAAAAAATATCAAAAACATTGCTAGGTAGGTAGAACTACCTAGGACATCAATGAACTTTTTGAGACAATCATTTTGGCATGAGAAAGAGCTCAAATGGAGCCATGGGTCAAAATGTATGGCCTCTAAAAAAATATCATAAACATTGCTAGGTAGTTAAAACTACCTAACACAGGAACAAACTTTTTGATACCATCATTTTGGCATGAGGAAGAGCTCAAATAGAGCTATAGATCAAAAGTTATGGCCTCCAGAAGGTTGGACTACTCTTTTTGCATCATTATGGCATCCAAAAAATATCTAAAACATTGTTAGGCAGTTAGAACAACCTAAGACAACAATGAAATTTTTGATATGATCATTTTGGCACAAGAAAGAGCTCAAATGGAGCTACGGGTCAAAAGTTATGGTTTCCAAAAGGTTGGCCTATATTTTTTGCATCATTATGACCTCTAAAAAATGTCAAAATTATTAATATATAGGTAGAACTACTTAGGACAACAACAAACTTTTTGATACAGTCATTTTGGCATGAAGAAGAGCTCGAATGAAGCTACGAGTCAAAATTTATGGCCTCTAAAAAGTTGGCATATTTTTTTTACATCATTATGGTGTCCGATAAATATCAAAAATATTGCTAGGCAGGTAGAACTACCTATGATAGAAATGAACTTTTTGATATGGTCGTTTTGGTGAGAAGAAGAACTCAAACAATGTTATGGGTTAGAAGTTATGGCCTCGAGAAGGTTGGCATATTTTCTCTTCATTATTATGGCCTCCAAAAAATATCAAGAACATTGTTAGGTAGGTAAAAATATATAGGACAACAATGAAATTTTCAATACGATTGTTTTGACGTGAGGAAGAGCTCAAACAGATATACGGGTGAAAAGTTATGACCTTTAGAAGGTTAGCCTATTTTTTTTGCATCATTATGGCCTCCAAAAAATATTGAAAACATTGCTAGGCAGGTAGAACTACTTACCATAACAATGAAATTTTTGAAAGGGTCCTTTTGGCATGAGAAAGAGCTCCAATGTAGATATGGGTCAAAATTTATGGCCTCCAAAAGGTTAACCTATTTTTTAACCATCATTATGGCCTCCAAAAAAATATCAAAAACATTGCAAGGTAGGTAGAACTACATAAGACAATTATGAATTTTTTGAGACAATCATTTTGGTGCAAGGAAGAGCTCAACAGAACTACAAGTCAAAACATATGGCCTTTTAAATGTTGGCCTATTATTTCTACATCATTATGGCGTCTAAAAAATATTGAAAACATTACTAGGTAGGTAGAACTACCTAGAACAACAGGGAACTTTTTGATACGGTCATTTTGGCATGAGGAAGAGCTTAAATAGAGCTATGGGTCAAAAGTTATGGTCTTTAGAATGTTGGCCTACTTTTTTTTGCATCATTATGACCTTCAAAAATATCAAAAATATTGTTAGGGAGGTAGAACTACTTAAGACAACAACAAACTTTTAAATATAATCGTTTTGACATGAGGAAGAGCTCAAATAAAGCTACAGGTCAAAAGTTATGTCCATCTCAAGGTTGGTCTATTTTTCTACATCATTATGGCCTCCAAAAAACATCAAAAAAATTTCTAGGTAGGTAGAACTACCTAGGACAACAATGAACTTTTTGATATGATTATTTTGACGCAAGGGAGAGGTCAAATGGAGTTGTGTGTCAAAAATTATGGACTTCAAAAGGTTGGCCTAATTTTTTTGCATCATTATGGCCTCCAAAAAAAATCAAAAACATTTTTAAGCAGGTAGAACTACCTAAGACAACAACGAGATGATCATTTTGGCATGAGGAAGAGCTCAAATAGAGCCATAGGTCAAAAGTTATGACATCAAGAAGGATGGCCTATTTTTTCAGCATTATTATAGCCTTTAAAAAATATCAAAAACATTGCTAGATAGGTAGAAGTACCTAGGACAATAATAATTTTTTTGATATGGTCATTTTGGCATGAGGATGAGCTCAAACGGAGTTTCAGGTCAAAATTTATGTCTTCCAGAAGGTTCACCTTTTTTTTTTGCATCACTATGACCTCTGAAAAATATCAAAAACATTGTTAGGAAGGTAGAACTACTTAAGACAGTAATGAACTTTTTGATATAGTCATTTTGACGCGAGGAAGAGCTCAAATAGAGCTATAGGGCAAAAGTTATGACCTCTAAAAGGTTGTCATATTTTTTCTACATCATTATGGCCTCCAAAAAATATCAAAATCATTGTTAGGCAGGTAAAACTACCAAGGATAATAATGAAATTTTCTATACGATTGTTTTGGCACAAAGAATAGCTCAAACAGAGCTATAGGTAAAAAGTTATGGCTTTTGGAAAGTTGGCCTATTTGTTTTGCATCATTATGGCCTCCAGAAAATATCAAAAACATTTTTAGGTAGGTAGACCTACTTAGGACAACAATAAACTTTTCAATACAATCATTTTTAGCATGAGGAAGATTTCAAATGAAGCTACATGTCAATATTTATGGCCTCCATAAGGTTGGCCTATATTTTTTGCATCATTATGGCCTCTGAAAAATATCAAAAATATTGCTAGGTAGGTAGAACTATCTTGGTCAGCAACAAATTTTATGATACAATCATTTTGGCATGAGGAAGAGCTTAAACAGAGGTATAGGTCAAAATTGATGGCCTTCAGAAGGTTTCCTTATTTTTTATGCATAATTATGACCTCTAAAAAATATCAAAAAGATTTCTAGGAATGTAGAACTATCTATCATAGCAATGAAATTTTTGATATGATCATGTTGCCATGAGAAAGAGCTCAAACAAAGCTATGGGTCAAAAGTTATGGCTTCTATAAGGTTGACCTATTTTTTGTTCATTATTATGGCCTTTAAAAATTATCGAAAACATTGTTATGTAGGTAGAAATACCTATGATGGTAATAGGCTTTTCAATACAATTGTTTTGGCATGAGTAAGAGTTCAAACAGAACTACAAGTCAAAATTTATGGCCTCCAAAAGGTTGGCCTATTTTTTATACATCATTATGACCTTTTAAAAATATCAAAAACATTGCTAGGCAGGTAGAACTACCTAGTATAGGAACAAACTTTTTGATATGATCATTTTGGTGTGAGGAAGAGCTCAAACGGAACTATGAGTCAAAAGGTATGACCTCCAGAAGGTTGGCCTATTTTTATACATCATGATGGCCTTCAAAAAATATTAAAAACATTGCTAGGTAGGTAGAACTACATTAGACAGTAACAAACTTTTTGATACAGTCATCTTGGCATGAGGAAGAGCTCAAACAAAGCTATAGGTTAAACATTATGCTTTCTGAAAGGTTGACCTATTTTTTCTACGTCATTACAACCTCTAAAAAATATCAAAAACATTTCTCAGCAAGTAGAACAACCTAGAACATAAATAGACTTTTTGATATGATATTTTTGGCATGAAAAAGAGCTCAAAATGATCTACGAGTCAAAAGTTATGGCCTCTAGAAAGTTGGCTTATTTTTTCTTCATCATTATGGTCTCCAAAAAACATCAAAAACATTGTTAGGCAAGTAGAACTACTTAGGATATCAACAAACTTTTTGATATGATTGTTTTGGTATAAGGAAGAGCTCAAATGAAACTAGAGGTCAAAAGTTATGACCTCTGAAAGGTTGGCCTATTTTTTACGCATCATTATGGCCTTTGAAAAATATTGAAAATATTGCTAGACAGGTAGAACTACCTAAGACAACAATGAACTTTTTGATATGGTCGTTTTGGCATGAGGAAGAGTTCAAATAGAGCTATGAGTCAAAAGTTATGACCTTTAGAAGGTTATACTAATTTTTTTGCATCATTATTGCCTCCAAAAAATATCAAAAATATTTTTATGTAAGTATAACTACTTAAAATAACAATGAACTTTTCAATACAATTGTTTTGACATGAAGAAGAACTCAAATAGAGCTACGGGTTAAAAGTTATGACCTCTGTAAGTTTGGCCTATTTTTCTACATCATTATTGCCTCCAAAAAATATCAAAAACATTACTAGGTAGGTAGAACTACCAATGAAAGCAATGAACTTTTTGATACAATCATTTTGGTATGAGGAAGAGTTCAAATGAAGCTATGGATCAAAAGTTATGGCCTCTAGAAGGTTGGTCTATTTTATCTGCATCATTATGTCCTCCAAAAAATATCAAAAACATTGCTAGGCAGGTGGAAATACCTAGGATAGCAACATAATTTTTGATATGATCATTTTGGCATGATGAAAAGCTCAAATGAAGCTACAGGTCAAAAGGTATAACCTCCAAAAAAATATCTTAAACATTGTTACGTAGGTAGAACTACCTAGCACAGCAAAAAAAAATTTGAGATGGTTGTTTTGGCATGAGAAAGAGTTCAAATAGAGTTATGGATCAAAATTTATAGCCTTTAGAAGGTTGGCCTTCTCTTTATGCATCATTATGGCCTCCAAAAAATATCTAAAGTATTGTTAGGTAGGTAGAACAACCTAGGACAACAACAAACTTTTTGATACTATCATTTTAGCATGAGGAAGAGCTCAAACATAGCTATGAGTAAAAATTTATGGCCATCAAAAGGTTGGCCTATTTTGCATCATTATGATCTCTAAAAAATATCAAAAATAATACAATGTAGGTAGAACTACCTAGGATAATAATGAACTTTTTGATACAGTCATTTTGGAATGAAGAAGAGCTCAAATAGAGCTATGAGTCAAAAGCTATAATCTCCAAAATGTTGACCTATTTTTTCTTCATCATTATGGCATCCAAAAAATATCCAAAATATTTCTAGGTAGGTAAAACTACCTAGGATAACAACAAAATTTTTGATACGGCCATTTTGACAAGAAAAAGAACTCAAACAGAGTCACAAGTCAAAAGTTATGACCTACAAAAGGTTGCCCTATTTTCTCTTCATTATTATGGCCTCCAAAAAATATCAAAAACATTGCTAAGTAGCTAGAAATACCTAAAACAAAAATAAACTTTTTGATATGGTCATTTTGAAGTTAGGAAGAGCTCAAACGAAGCTATGAGTCAAAAGTTATGGCCTTTGGAAGGTTGGCTTATTTTTTTTGCATCATTATGGCCTCCAAAAAATATCAAAAACATTGCTAGGCAGGTAGAATTACCTAGGACAATAATGAATTTTTTGATATGATCATTTTGGCAGGAGGAAGAGCTCAAACGTAGTTATGGGTCAAAAGTTTTGGCCTCCAAAAGGTTGGTCTATTTTTCTACATCATTATGGCCTTCAAAAAATATCAAAAATATTGCTAGGTAATTAGAACTATGTAAGACAATAATGGAATTTTTGATATGGTCATTTTGGCACAAGGAATAACAAAAACAAAACTACAGGTCAAAAGTTATGACCTCTGAAAGCTTGACCTATTTTTTATGCATCATTATGGCCTCTGAAAAATAATGAAAACATTGCTAGGAAGGTAGAACTACCTAAAATAGAAATAAACTTTTAGATATGATCATTTTGGCATGAGGAAGAGCTCAAACAGAGCTACGGGTCAAAAGTTATGGCCTTTAGAAGGTTGACCTATTTTTCTTCATCATTATGACCTCCAAAAAAAATGTAAACATTACTAGGCAGGTAGAACTACTTAGGACAACAATGAAATTTTTGATACATTTGTTTTGATGTGAGGGAGAGCTGAAATAGAGCTATGTGCCAAAATTTTTGACCTTCATAAGAGTGGCCTATTTGTTTTACATCATTATAACCTCTAAAAAATATCCAAAACATTTCTAAGTAGGTAGAAATACCTAGGACAATAATGAACTTTTTGATATGGTCATTTTGGCATGAGGAAGAGCTCAAATGGAGCTACAGGTCAAAAGTTATGGCATATGGAAGATTGATCTATTTTTTCTACTTTATTATGGACTTCAAAAAATATCAAAAACATTTCTATGCAGGTAGAACTACTTAGGAAAATAATGAAATTTTTGATACAGTCATTTTGGCATGAGGAAGAGCTCAAATGGAGCTATGGGTCAAAAAATATGGCCTTTGAAAGGTTTGCCTATTTTTTCTACATTATTATGACCTCTAAAAAATATTGAAAATATTACTAGGGAAGTACAACTACTTAGGATAGCAACAAACTTTTTGATACAATCATTTTTAGGTGAAGAAGAGTTGAAACAAATCTATGGGTCAAAAGTTATGGCCTCCAGAAGGTTAACCTATTTTTTTGCATCATTAAGGCCTCCAAAAAATATCAAAAGCATTGCTAGGCAGGTTGAACTACCTAGGACATCAATGAAATTTTTGATACGATCATTTTAGCAAAATGAAGAGCTCCAACAGAGCTTCAGGTCAAAAGTTATGGCCTTCAAAAGGTTGGTCTATTTGTTTTGTATCATTATATCCTCTAAAAAATATCAAAAACATTTTCAAGCAAGTAGAACTACTTAGGAAAACAACAAAATTTTTGATACGATCATTTTGGCATGAGGAATAGCTCAAACATAGCTACAGGTTAAAATTTATGGCCTCCAGAAGGTTGGCCTATTTTTTTTGCATCATTATGGCCTCCAAAAAATATCAAAAGCATTGCTAGGTAGGTAGAACTACTTAAGTTAGCAACAAACTTTTTGATATGATCATTTCGGCATGAGGAAGACCTCAAACGGAGCTACAGGTCAAAAGTTATGGCCTTCAGAAGGTTGGTCTATTTTTTTTCCATCATTATGGCCTACAAAAAATATCGAAAACATTGCTAGAAATCTAGAACTACCTAGTACAAAAATTAACTTTTTGATATAATTGTTTTGGCATGAAAAAGACCTCAAACAAAGTTACAAGTCAAAAATTATGGCCTCTATAAGGTTGGCATATTTTCTATACATTATTATGGCCTCTATAGAATATAAAAAACATTGTTAGGAAGGTAGAATTACCTAAAATAGTAACAAACTTTATGATATAATCATTTTGGCATGAGGAAGAGCTCAAATGGAGCTACGGTTCAAAAGTTATAGCCTCCAGAAAGCTGGCCTATTTCTTCTACATCGTTATGGCCTCTGAAAACTATTGAAAACATTGTTAGGTAGGTAGAACTACCTAGGACAACAATTTTTTTTTATACAGTCATTTTGATGTGAGGAAGAGCTTAAATGGAGCTACGGGTCAAATGTTATGGCCTCCAAAAGGTTGGCATATTTTATTTGCATTAATATGACCTCCAAAAAATATCAAAAATATTGTTAAGCAAGTAGAACTACCTAGAACATCAATGAATTCTTTGATATGGTCATTTTGGCACAAGGAAAAGCTCAAACGGAGCTACAGGTCAAAAATTATGGCCTCTGAAAGTTTGTCCTACTTTTTTGCATTATTTTGGCCTCTAAAAAATATTGAAAACATTTCTAGATAGGTAGAACTACCTAAGATAACAACAAACTTTTTGCTATGATTGTTTTGGCATGAGGAAGAGCTCAAAGAAAGTTATGGGTCAAAAGTTATGGATTTCGAAAGGTTGACATTTTTTTTTACATCAATATGGCCTTTGAAAAATATCAAAAAATATTGTTAGGCAAGTAGAATGACATAAGACAACAATGAACTTTTTGTTACAATCATTTTGGCACAGGGAAAAGCTCAAACAAAGCTACGGTTCAAAGGTTATGGCCTTTGGGAGGTTGGCCTATTTTTTCTACATCAATATGACCTCTACGAAATATTGAAAACATTGTTAGGCAGGTAGAATTATATAGGAAAACAATGAACTTTTCGATACAATCATTTTTGTGTGAGGAAGAGCTCAAATAGAGCTATGGGTCAAAACTTATGACCTTTAGAAGGTTGGCCTATTTTTTCTATATCATTATTGCCTCTAAAAAATATCAAAAACATTTTTAGGTAGGTAGAACTAACTAGGACAATAATGAAAATTTTGATATGATCCTTTCGGCATGAGGAAGAGCTCAAACGGATCTACGGGTCAAAATTTATGGCCTTTGAAAGGTTGGCTTAGTTTTTTTGCATCATTATAGACTCCAAAAAATATCAAGAACATTAATAGGCAAGTAGAACTACCTAGAACAAGAAGGAACCTTTTGATACGGTCATTTTGGTGTGAGGAAGAGCTCAAATAGAGCTATGAGTCAAAATTTGTGTCCTCTTGAAGGTTGACCTTTTTTTTTTGCATCATTATGGCCACCAAAAAATATTGAAAACATTTCTAGGAAGGTAGAACTACCTAGGACAGCAAAGAATTTTTTGATACGATCATTTTGGCTTGAGAAAGAGCTAAAACGGAGCTACGAGGCAAATGTTATGGCCTCCAAAAGGTTGGCCTATTTTTTTGCATCATTATGGCCTTCAAAAAATATTAAAAACATTGTTAGGTAGGTAGAACTACATAAAATAGTAAAACATTTTTTGATAACAATCATTTTGGCATGATGAAGAGCTCAAACGGAGCTATGGGTCAAAAGTAATGGCTTCTAGAGGGTTGACCTATTTTTCTACATTATTATGGCCTCCAAAAAATATCAGAAACATTTCTAGGTAGGTAGAACTACCTACAACAATAAATTTTTTGATACAATCCATTTGGCATCAGGAAAAGCTTAAATAGGTCTATGGGTCAAAATTTATGGCCTTGGGAAGGTTGACCTATTTTTTCATCATCATTATGGCCTCTGAAAAATATCAAAAACATTGCTAGGTAAGTAGAACTACGTAAGATAGCAACAATTTTTTTGATACAATCGTTTTGGCACGAGGAAGAGCTCAAATAGAGCTATGGGTCTTAAGTTATAGCCTCCATAAGGTTGGCCTATTTTTTTTGCATCATTATGACCTCCAAAAAATGTCAAAAAATTTTCTAAGCAAGTAGAACTACCTAGGACAACAACAAACTTTTCAATACGGTCATTTTGGCTCAAGGAAGAGCTCAAATAGAGCTACGGGTCAATAGTTATGGCTTCTAAAAGGTTGGCCTATTATTTTGCATCATTATGGCCTTCAAAAAGTATCAAAAACATTGATAGGCAAGTAGAACTTACCTAAGATAGCAACAAACTTTTTGATATGGTCATTTTGATACAAAGAAGAGCTCAAACAGAGTTATGGGTCAAACATATGGCCTCCGAAAGGTTAACCTATTTTTTTGCATCATTATAGCCTCCAAAAAATATTAAAACCTTTGCTAGGAAGGTAGAACTACCTAGGACAACAACAATCTTTTTGATACAGTTGTTTTGGCTTGAGGAAGAGCTAAAACGGAGCTATGACTCAAATGTTATGGCCTCTGAAAGGTTGGCTTATTTTTTCTTCATCATTATGGCCTCCAAAAAATATCAAAAGTATTTCTAGGTAGGTATAACTACCTAAGACAACAATGAAATTTTTGATACGATCCTTTTGGCATGATGAAGAGCTCAAATGGAGCTACGGGTCAAAAATTATGGCCTCTAAAAGGTTGGCCTATTTTTTTTGCATCATTATGCCCTTCAAAAAATATCAAAAACATTGCTAGGCAGGCAGAACTACATAGGAAAATAACAAAATTTTTGATTCGGTCCTTTTGGCATGAGGAAGAGCTCAAATAGAGCTACGAGTTAAAAGTTATGGCCTTTAGAAGGTTGGCCTATTTTTTCTACATCATTATGGCCTCTAAAAAATATCAAAACCATTGCTAGGCAAGTAGAACTACGTAGGATAGCAATGAACTTTTTTGATACAATCATTTATACATGAGGAAGAGCTGAAATAGAGCTATAGGTCATAAGTTATGACCTCCAAAAGGTTGGCCTATTTCTTATGCATCATTATGACCTTCGAAAATAAAGAAAATATTACTAGACAGGTATAACTACCTAGGATAGCAACACACTTTTCAATACAATCATTTTGAGTCGAGAAAAACTCAAATAGAGCTATGGATCAAAAGTTATGGCCTCTGGAAGGTTGTCATATTTTTTCTGCATCATTATGACCTTTGAAAATTATTGAAAACATTGTTAGGTAGGTATATCTTACCTAAGACAATAAAAAACTTTTTGATATAGTCATTTTGGTATGAGGAAGAGCTCAAACAGAGCTATATATCAAAAATTATGGCCTCCAAAAGGTTGGCCTATTTTTTATGTATCATTATGGACTCTAAAAAATATTGAAAACATTGCTAGATAGGTAGAACTACCTTAGACAACAATGAAATTTTTAATACGGTCATTTTGGCATGAGTAAGAGCTAAAACGAAGATACAGGTCAAAAGTTATGACCTTTGGAAGGATGACCATTTTTTTGCATCATTATGGGCTCCAAAAAATATCAAAAACATTGCTAGGCAGGTAGAAATACCTAAGACAACAATGAAATTTTTGATATGATCATTTGGACATGAGAAAGAGCTCAAACGGAGCTATGGGTCAAAAGTTATGGCCTCTAGAAGGTTGGCCTATTTTCTTTTACATCATTAAGGCCTCCAAAAAATATCACAAACATTGCTAGGTAGGTAAAACTACCTAAGATAACAATGAACTTTTTGATTCAATCATTTGGGCATGAGAAAGAACTCAAATGGAGCTACAAGTCAAAAGTTATGGCATCTAGAAGGTTGGCATAATTTTTTTTGCATCATTATGGTCTCTGAAAAATATCAAAAACATTGCTAGGCAGGTAGAACTACCTAGGACAACAATGAACATTTTGATATGGTCGTTTTGGTGTGAGGAAGATCTCAAACAGAGCTATGGGTCAAAAGTTATGACCTCCTCAAGGTTGGCCTATTTTTATGTATCTTTAAGGCCTCTAAAAAATATCAAAAACATTGATAGGTAGGTAGAACTACCTAGGACATCAACAAGATTTTCGATACGATCGTTTTGGCTTGAGGAATAGCTCAAACGGAGCTATGGGTCAAAAGTTATGACCTACGAAAGGTTGGCCTATTTTTCATACATCATTATGGCCTCTAAAAAAATTGAACACATTGGTAGGCAGATAGAACTACCTAAGACAGTAAAAAAAATTTCAATATGATCATTTTGGCATGAGGAAGAGCTCAAATAGAGCTATGAGTCAAAAGTTATGGTATTCATAAAGATGGCCTTTTTTGCATCATTATGTCTTCCAAAAAATATCAAAAACATTGTTAGGTAGGTAGAACTAATTTGGACAATAACAAATTTGTTGATACGATCATTTTGGCACGAGGAAGAGCTCAAACAGAGCCATGAGTCAAAATTTAAGGCCTCTAGAAAGTTGGATTATTTTTTTGCATCATTATGGCCTTTGAAAAATATCAAAAACATTGCTAGGTAGGTAGAACTACCTAGGATGTAAATGAAGTTTTTGATATGATCCTTTTGGCATGAGGCAGAACTCAAATAGAGCTAGAAAAATATCAAAAACATTGTTTAGTAGGTAGAACTATGTAGGACGACAACAAACTTTTCAATACAATCATTTTTGTGTGAGAAAGAGCTCAAACAGAGGTATGGGTCAAACATTATGGCCTCTAGAAGGTTGGCTTATTTTTTTTGCATCATTATGACCTTCAAAAAATATTAAAAATAATGCAAGACAGGTAAAACTACCTAAGACGGTAACGAACTTTTTGATATGATCATTTTGTTACAAGGATGTGCTCAAACAGAGCTATGGTTCAAATGATATGGTTTCAATAAGGTTGGCCTATTTTTTCTACATCGTTATGGCCTATGAATAATATCAAAAACATTGCTAGGCAGGTAGACGTACCTAAGATGGCAATGACCTTTTTGATATGGTCATTTTAGTGTGAGAATGAACTCAAAGGGATATATGAGTCAAAAGCTATGTCCTCTAGAAGGTCTTCGTATTTTTTATGCATCATTATAGCCTTAAAAAAAAATTGAAAACATTTCTTGGTAGGTGGAACTATCTATGACAGTAACAAACTTTTTGATATGATTGTTTTGGTGGGAAGAAGAGCTGAAATGGAGCTATGGGTCAAAAGTTATGGCCTCCAGAATGTTGGCTTATTTTTCCCAATCATTATGGCCTCTAAAAAATATCAAAAACATCGCTAGGTAGGTAGAACTACTTAGGATGGTAATGAGCTTTTCGATACACTCGTTTTAGCATGAGGAAGTTATCAAAGGGAGCTATGGGTCAAAAGTTATGGCCTCAAAAAGTTGGCCAATTTTTTTGCATCATTATGGCCTTTGAAAAATATTGAAAACATCGCTAGGTAGGTAGAACTACCTAGGATGACAATGAACTTTTTGATATGATCATTTTGGCACAAGAAAGAGCTCAAACAGAGCTATGGGTCAAAATTTATTGTGACCAGAAGGTTGGCCTATTTTTTCTACATCATTATGGCCTCTAAAAATATTAGAAACATTGCTAGGTAGGTAGAACTACCTAGGATGACAACAAAATTTTTGATATGGTCATTTTGACATGAGAAAGAGCCCAAATGGAGCTACGGGTCAAAAGTTATGGCCTTCAAAAGGTTAGGCTATTTTTTCTACATCATTACAACCTTAAAAAAATCTCAAAAGCATTGCCAGGTAGGTTGAACTACCTAGAACAGAAATGAACTATTGGATACAGTCGTTTTGGCATAAGGAAGAGCTCAAACGGAGCTACTAGTCAACAATTATGGCTTTCAAAAGGTTAGCCTGTTTTTTTGGCATCATTATAGGCTTTGAAAAATATTGAAAACATTGTTAGGTAGGTATAACTACATAGGATGGCAATGAACTTTTCTATGCTATCGTTTTGGCATGAGGAAGAACTCAAACAAGGTTACGGGTCAAAAGTTATGGCCTATGAAAGGTTGGCCTATTTTTTTTACATCATTATGGCTTTCTAAAAATATTAAAAACATTACTAGGAAGGAAGAACCACCTAGGACAGCAATGAAATTTTTGATACAGTCATTTTGACATGAGGAAGAGCTCAAACAGAGCTACGGTTTAAAAGTTATGGCCTCTAAAATGTTGGCCTGTTTTATTTGCATCATTATGGCTTGAAAAGAGTATCAAAAACATTGTTAGGTAGGTAGAACTACCTAGGATGGCAATGAACTTTTTGATACGGTCATTTTGGCATAAGGAAGAGCTAAAATGGAGTTATAGGTCAAAACCTATGGCCTCTAGAAGGTTGGCCTATTTGTTGTGCATCATTATGGCCTCTAAAAAATAAGGAAAACATTGTTAGGAGTAGAACTACCTAGGATGACAATAAATTTTTTATATGATCATTTTGGTACAAGGAAGAACTCAAACAGAGCTACGAGTCAAAAGCTATGGCCTATGGAAGATTGGCCTATTTGTTTTGGATCATTATGGCTTTCAAAATATATTGAAAACATTAGCAGGCAGGTAGAACTACCTAGGATGGCAACAAACTTTTTGATACGATCGTCTTGGCACAAGGAAGAGCTTAAATGGAGCTATAGGTTAAAAGTTATGCCCTCCATAAGATTGGCCTATTTTTTTACTTCATTATGGCCTCAAAAACATCAAAACCATTGCTAGACAGGTAGAACTACCTAGGATGGAAAAGAACATTTTGATACGATCATTTTGGTAGGAGGAAGATCTTAAACAGAGCTATGAGTCAAAATTTATGGCCTCCAGAAGGTTGGCCTATTTTATCTGCATCATTATGGCCTATCAAAAATATCTAAAACATTGCTAGGCAAGTAGAACTAGCTAGAACAACAATGAACTTTTTGATATGGTCATTTTGGAGTAAAGAACAGATCAAATAGAGCTATAGGTCAAAAGTTATAGCCTCCAAAAGTTTGGCCTATTTTTTCTACATCATTATGCTCACCAAAAAATATTGAAATCATTGCTAGGCAGGTAGAACTACCTAAGACGGTAACAAACTTTTTGATACAATCCTTTTTTCATGAAGAAGAGCTCCAACAGAGCTATGGGTCAAAAGTTATGGCCTCCAAAATGTTGGCCTATTTTTTTTGCATCATTATTGCCTCCAAAAAATATCGAAAACATCTCTAGGTAGGTAGAACTACCTAAGATGGCAATGAACTTTTTGATACGGTCCTTTTGGTGGGAGGAAGAGTTCAAATGGAGCTACAGGTCAAAAGATATGACCTATGGAAGGTTGGCATATTTTTATTCATCATTATGGCCTCTAAAAAATATGAAAAATATCGCTAGACAAGTAGAACTACCTAGGACAATAATGAACTTTTTGATATGGTCTTTTTGGCACGAGGAAGAGCTCAAACAGAGCTACAGATCAAAAGTTATGGCCTCCAAATTTTTGGCCTTTTTTTATGCATCATTATGGCATCCAAAAAATATCAAAAACAATGCTAGGTAGGTAGAACTACCCAGGATGATAATGAACCTTTTGATTCGGTTATTTTGGCATGAGGAAAAGCTCAAATGGTGCTATTGGTCAAAATTTATGGCCTCCAAAAGGTTGGCCTATTTTTTCTAGATCATTATGGCCTTCAAAAAATATTGAAAACATTGTTAAGCACGTAGAATTACCTAGGACAATAATGAACTTTTTGATATGGTTGTTTTGGCAAGAGGAAGAGCTCAAAGGAAGCTATGGGTCAAAAGCTATGGTCTCTATAAAGGTGGCCTATTTTTTTTGCATAATTATGTCCTCTAAAAAATATCAAAAACATTATTAGGTAGGTAGAACTACCTAGGATAGCAATAAACTTTTTGTTACAATTGGTTTAACATGAGGAAGAGCTCAAATGGAGCTATGGGTCAAAAGCTATGGCCTTCACAAGGTTGGCCTATTTTATTTCATCATTATGGCTTCCAAAAAATATCTAAAACATTGTTAGGTATGTAGAAATACCAAGGACATTAATGAGCCTTTTGATACAATCATTTTGGCATGAGGAATAGCTCAAATAGAGCTATGAGTCAAAAGCTATGGCCTCTAGAAGGTTGGCCTATTTTTTATGCATCATTATGGGATCCAAAAAATATCAAAAATATTACTAGGAAGGTAGAGCTACCTATGACAACAATTTTTTTTTTATATGATTGTTTTAGTGCAAGGAAGAGCTCAAATGGAGTTACGGGTTAAAACCAATGGCTTCCAAAAGGTTGGTCAATTTTTTTGCATCATTATGGCCTTCAAAAAATATCAAAAACATTACTAGGTAGGTACAGCTATATAGGATGATAACAAACTTTTTGACATGATCATTTTGGTGCAAGAAAGAGCTCAAATGGAGATACAGGTCAAAAACTATGGCCTTCGGAAGGTTGGCCTAATTTTTTGGCATTATTATGACCTCCAAAAAATATCAAAAACATTGCTAGACAGGTAGAACTACTTAGGACGGTAATGAAATTTTTGATATGATCATTTTGGCATGAGGAAGAGCTCAAACAAAGTTATAGGTTAAAAGCTATGGCCTTCGAAAGGTTGGCCTATTTTTTTACATCATTATGACCTCCAAAAAATATCTAAAACATTATAAGATAGGTATAACTACCTAGGATTGCAATAAACTTTTTGATATAGTCATTTTGGCATGAGGAAGAGCTCAAACAGAGTTACGAATAAAAAACTATGGCCTCTGGAAGGTTAGCCTATTTTTCTTACATCATTATGACTTCCAAAAAATATCAAAAACATTGTTAGGTAGATAGAACTACTTAAGACCACCAAATTATTTGATATAGTCATTTTGGCATGAAAAAGAGATCAAATGGAGCTACAAGTCAAATACTATGGCCTCCAAAAGGTTGGCCTATTTTTCTTCATGATTATGACCTCCAAAAAGTATCAAAAACATTGCTAGGTAGGTAGAACTACATAGGAAGACAACGGAATTTTTGATATAGTCATTTTGGCATGAAGATGAGCTCAAACAGAGCTACAAATCAAAAGTTATGGCCTCAAAAAATTTGGACTATTTTTTCTACATCATTATGGCCTCTAAAAAATATCAAAAACAATGATAGGAAGGTAGAACTACCTATGACGGTAATCAACTTTTTTGATATGGCCATTTTGGCATGAAGAAGAGCTCAAATAGAGCTAGAGATTAAAAGTTATGACCTCTAGAAAGTTCACCTATTTTTTTCACCATTATGGTCTCCAAAAAATATCAAAAACATTGCTAAGCAGGTAAAACTACGTAAGACAACAAACTTTTGGATACGATCATTTTGGTGCAAGAAAGAGCTCAAACAGAGCTATGGGTCAAAATCTATGGCCTCTAGAAAGTTGGCCTATTTTTTTTTGCATCACTATGGGCTTCAAAAAAATATCAAAAACATTGATTGGGTAGGTAGAACTACCTATGACGGCAACGATCTTTTTGATATGATCATTTTGGCATGAAGAAGATCTCAAACAGAGCTATAAGTCAAAAGTTAGGGCCTCTGAAAGGTTGGCCTTTTTAAAACATCATTATGGGCTCTAAAAAATATCAAAAACATTGATAGGTAGGTAAAACTACCTAGGACGATAATAAACTTTTTGATACAGTCATTTTGGCATGAGGAGGAGCTCAAACAAAGCTATGGGTAAAAAGTTATGGCCTTTAAAGGTTGGCCTAATTTTTTAGAATCATTATGGCATTTGAAAAATATCAAAAAAAGAAAACTAGTTAGGTAGAACTACCTAGGATGACAATGAACTTTTCGATACAATCATTTTCACATGAGGAAGAGCTCAAACAGAACTATAGATCATAATTTATGGATTTTGGAAGGTTGGCCTTTTTTTTTTGTATCATTATCACCTCCAAAAATATCAAAAACATCGCTAGGCACGCATAACTACCTAAGACGGTAACAAACTTTTTGATACAATCATTTTGGCATGAGGAAGAGCTCAAATGGAGATATGGGTCAAAAGTTATGGCCTCCAGAAGGTTGGCCTATTTTTTTGCATCATTATTGCCTCCGAATATCAAAAACATTGCTAGATAGATATAACTACCTACGATGACAATGAACTTTTTAATACAATCATTTTGGTGCCAGAAAGAGATTAAATGCAGCTATGGGTCAAAATCTATGGCCTCCAAAATGTTGGCCTATTTTTTTGCATCATTATGACCTCTAAAAATATCAAAAACAATGCTAAGCAGGTAAAACTACCTAGGATGGCAACAAAATTTTGGATACAGTCTTTTTGGCATGAGGAAGAGCTCAAACATTGCTACGGGTCAAAAGCTATGGCCTTCAAAAGGTTGGCTTTTGTTTTCATCATTATGACCTCCAAAAAATATTGAAAACATTTCTAGGCTGGAGGAACTAGACATGGCAACAATGAAATTTTCAATATAATCATTTTGGCATGTAAAATAACTCAAATGGAGCTACGGGTCAAAAGCTATGGCCTCTAGAAGGTTAGCCTATTTTTTCTACATCATTATGGCGTCTAAAAAATATCAAAAACATTGTTAGGCAGGTAGAACTACTTAGGATTGCAATAAACTTTTGGATACGATCATTTTGGCACAAGGAAGACCTCAAATGAAGCTATGGGTCAAAAGCTATGGGCTTTAGAAGGTTGGCCTATTTTTTCTACATCATTATGGTCTCCAAAAAATATCAAAAACATTGCTAGATAGGTAGAACTACCTAGGATGGCAACAAACTTTTTGATATGGTCATTTTGGTGTGAGGATAAGCTCAAACAGAGCTACAAATAAAAAACTATGGCCTCAAGAAGGTTGGCCTATTTTTTTGCATTGTTATGGCCTTCAAAAAATATCAAAAACATTGCCAGGCAAGTAGAACTATCTAAGACAAAAACAAACTTTTTGATACGATCATTTTGGCATTAGAAAAAGTTGAAACAGAGCTACGAATCAAAAGTTATGGTATTTAGAAGGTTGGCCAATTTTTTTTGCATCATTATGGCCTTTGTAAAATATCAAAAACATTGCTAGGAAGGTAGAACTACCTAGGACAACAATGAAATTTTTGATACGAGGAAGAGCTCAAATGGAGCTACATGTCAAAAGTTATGGTCTCTGGAATGTTGGTCTATTTTTTCTACATCATTATGGCCTCCAAAAAATATCAAAGACATTGCTAGGTAGGTATAACTCCCTAAGATGGCAATGAACTTTTTGATACAGTTCTTTTTGGTTCATAAAAGAGCTCAAATAGAGCTACAGGTCAAAAGTTATGGCCTTTGAAAGGTTGGCATTTTTTTCTACATCATTATGGCCTCTAAAAAATATTAAAAACATTGCTAGTTAGGTATAACTACCTAGGACAACAACAAACTTTTCAATACGATCATTTTGGTGGGAGGAAGAGCTCAAACAGAGCTATAGGTCAACAGTTATGGCCTATAAAAGGTTGGCCTATTTTTTTGCATCATTATGGCCTCCAAAAAATATCAAAAACATTGTTAGACAGGTAGAACTACCTAGGATAATGATAAAATTTTTGATACGATCATTTTTGCATGAGGAAGAGCCCAAACAGAGCTATGAGTCAAAATTTATCACCTCTGAAAGGTTGGCCTATTTTTTATGCATCATTATGGCCTCCAAAAAATATCGAAAACATTGCTAGGTAGATAAAACTACCTAAGATGACAATGCACTTTTCAATATGATCATTTTGGTGTTAGAAAGAGATTAAATGGATCTATGGGTCAAAATATATGGCCTCTGAAAGGTTGGCCTATTTGTTTTTCATCATTATGACCTCTAAAAAATATAAAAAACATTGCTAAGCAGTTAGAACTACCTAGGATGGCAAATTGTTTTTGGATATGGTCTTTTTGGCATGAGGAAGAGCTCAAACATTGCTACGGGTCAAAAGCTATGGCCTTCGAAAGGTTGGATTATTATTTTTCATCATTATGACCTCCAAAAAATATTGAAAACATTTCTAGGCTGGTAGAACTAGACAGGACAACAATGAAATTTTCAATATAATCATTTTGGCATGTAGAAGAACTCAAACGGAGCTACGGGTCAAAAGCTATGGCCTCTAGAAGGTTAGCCTATTTTTTCTACATCATTATGGCCTTTAAAAAATATCAAAAACATTGTTAGGTAGGTAGAGCTACTTAGGAGGACAACAAACTTCGGGATAAGGTCATTTTGGCACAAGGAAGACCTCAAATGAAGATACGGGTCAAAAGCTATGGCATTCAAAATGTTGGCCTATTTTTTCTACATCATTATGGCCTCCAAAAAATATCGAAAACATTGCTAGGTAGGTAGAACTACCTATGAGGGAAACAAACTTTTTGATATGGTCATTTTGGTTCGAGGATAAGCTCAAACAGAGCTACGAATAAAAAACTATGGCCTCAAGAAGGGTGGCCTATTTTTCTGCATCGTTATGGCATTTGAAAAATATCAAAAACATTGCTAGGTAGGTAGAACTATCTAAGATGGTAACAAACTTTCTGATACATTCATTTTGGCATGAGAAAGAGCTAAAACGGATCTATGAACCAAAAGTTATGGGCTTTAGAAGGTTGGCATATATTTTTGCATCATTATGGCCTCTGAAAAATATCAAAAACATTGCTAGGTAGGTAGAACTACTTAGGACATCAATGAACTTTATGATACGATCATTTTGATATGAGGAAGAGCTCAAATGGAGGTATGAGTCAAAAGTTATGGCCTCTAGAAGGTTGGTCTATTTTTTCTACATCATTATGGCCTCTAAAAAATATTGAAGACATTTCTAGGTAGGTATAACTACCTAAGATGGAAACAAACCTTTTGGTATGGTCATTTTGGTTCGTAAAATAACTCAAATAGAGCTAATAGTTAAAAGTTATGGCCTTCAAAAGGTTAGACTTTTTTTTTCTACATCATTATGGCCTTTGAAAAATATTAAAAACATTGCTAGTCAAGTAGAACTACCTAGGACAGCAATAAACTTTTCAATACGGTCATTTTGGTGGGAGGAAGAGCTCAAACGGAGCCACAGGTCAAAAGTTATGGCATCTGAAAGGTTGACCCTTTTTTTTGCATCATTATGGACTCCAAAAAATATTGAAAACATTGTTAGACAGGTAGAACTACCTAGGACAACAAGAAACTTTTTGATACAGTCATTTTGGTGTGAGGAAGAGCCCAAACAGAGCTACAAGTCAAAAGTTATGGCCTCCAAAAGGTTGGCCTATTTTTTATGCATCATTATGGCGTCCAAAAAATATTGAAAACATTGCTAGGCAGGTAGAACTACTTAGGATAGAAATGAACATTTTGATATAGTCATTTTAGTGCGATGAAGAGCTCAAATGGAGGTATAGGTCAAAATTTATGGCCTCTAAAAGGTTAGCCTATTTTTTCTACATTATTGTGGCCTCCAAAAAATAACAAAAAGATCAATACATAGGTAGAACTACCTAGGACGGCAATGAACTTTTCTATACGATCATTTTGGCATGAGGAAGAGCTAAAAGGGAGTTATGGGTCAAAAGTTATGACCTTCAAAAGGTTGACCTATTATTTCTGCATCATTATGGCCTTCAAAAATATCAAAAACATCACTAGGTAGGTAGAACTGCCTAGGATGACAATAAACTTTTTGATACGATCATTTTGGTGTGAAGAAGAGCTCAAACAGAGCTATGGATCAAAAGCTATTGCCTTCGAAAGGTTGGCCTATTTTTTCTACATCATTAACGCCTTTGAAAAATATCAAAAACATTGATAGGTAGGTAGAACTACCTAGGAAGACAATGAACTTTTCAAGATGGTTATTTTACTAAGAGAAAGAGCTTAAATGGAGCTATAGGTTAAAATCTATGGCCTTTGGAAGATTCTCCTTTTTTTTTGCATCATTATGTCCTCTAAAAATCTCAAAAACATTTCTAGGCAGGTAGAACTAGCTAGGATGGCAATGAACATTTTGATATGGTCATTTTAACATGAAGAAGAGCTCAAATGTAACTTCACGTCATAAGATATAGCCTCTAAAAGGTTGGCTTATTTTTTTTTCATCATTATGACCTCTAAAAATATCGAAAACATTACTAGGCAAGTAGAACTAGTTAGGACAACAACAAACTTTTCGATATGATCATTTTGGAATGAGGAAGAGCTCAAACGGAGCTACGGGTCAAAAGTTATGGCCTTCAACAAGTTGGCCTATTTTTTCATCATTATGGCCTCTGAAAAATATCAAAAACATTGCTATGGAGGTATAACTACTTGGGATGGCAACAAACCTTTTGATATGGTCATTTTGGCATGAGGAATAGCTCAAACATAGCTACGAGTCAAAAGCTATGGCCTCTGGAACGTTGGCCTATTTTTTATACATCATTATGGCCTCCAAAAAATATTGAAAACATTGGTAGATAGGTAGAACTACCTAGGATGGCAATGAACTTTTTGATACAATCATTTTGGTGTGAGGATGAGCTCAAACAGAGCTACGAATCAAAAGTTATGGACTCAGGAAGGTTGGCCTTTTTTTTTGCATCATTATGGCCTTTGAAAAATATCATAAACATTGGTAGGAAAGTATAAGTACCTAAGATGGCAGCAAAATTTTTGATATGGTCATTTTGGCATGAGGAAGAGCTGAAACGGAGCTACGGATTAAAAGTTATGGCCTTCAGAAGGTTGGCTTTTTTTTGCATCCTTATGACCTTCAAAAAATATCAAAAACATTGCTAGGTAGGTAGAGCTAACTAGGATGGCAATAAATTTTTTGATAAGGTCATTTAGCATGAGGAATAGCTCAAATAGAGCTACAAATCAAAAGCTATTTCCTGTGGACGGTTGGCCTATTTTTTTGCATCATTATGACCTCCAAAAAATATCAAAAACATTACTAGGTAGGTAGAATTACCTAGGACTACAACAAACATTTTGATACTATATTTTTGGCATGAGAAAGAGATTAAATAGAGATTGGGATCAAATGCTCTGTCCTCCGAAAGGTTGGCCTACTTTTTTTAATCATTATGACCTTCAAAAAATATCAAAAATATTGATAGGAAGGTATAACTTCCTAGGACTATATGAACTTTTTGATACGATCATTTTGGCATGAGGAAGAGGTAAAACAGAGATATGAGTCAAAAGCTATGGCTTTTGGAAGGTTGGCCTATTTTTTCTGCATTATTATGGCCTCCGAAAAATATCAAAAACATTGCTAGGCAAGTAGAGCTACCTAGGACGGCAGTAAATTTTTCAATATGGTTGTTTTATCATGAGGATGAGCTCAAACAGAGCTACGAATCAAAAGCTATAGCCTCAAGATGGTTGGCCTATTTTTTCTAAATCATTTTTTCCTCTGAAAAATATCAAAAAAATTGCTACGCAGGTGGAACTAACTAAGATGGTAACAAATTTTTTGATACCATCGTTTTGGCATGAGAAAGATCTCAAACAGAGCTATAGATCAAAAGTTATAGCCTCCAAAAGGTTGGCTCATATTTTTTGCATCATTATGGCATCTGAAAAATATCAAAAACATTGCTAGGCAAGTAAAAATACCTTAAATAACAAAAAAAGTTTTTGATATTGTCATTTTGATGAGAAGAAGATCTCAAATAGAGCTATGGGTCAAAAGTTATGGCCTCTAAAAGGTTTGCCTATTTTTTATGTATCATTATCACCTTTGAAACATATCAAAAACATTTCTAGGTAGGTGGAACTACCTAGGATGGCAATGAACTTTTTGATACAGTCGTTTTGGCATGAAGAAGAGGTCAAACTGAGCTGCAGGTCAAAAGTTATGGATTTTGAAAGGTTGGCCTTTTTTAAACATTATTATGGCCTCCAAAAAATATCAAAAACATTGCTAGGTAGGTAGACGTACTTAGGACGACAACAAACTTTTTGATACGATCATTTTGGCATGAAGAAGAGATCAAACGGAGCTATGTGTCAAAAGTTATGGCCTTCAATAGGTTCGCCTATTTTTTTTGCATCATTATGGCCTCTAAAAATATCAAAAACATTGCAAGGTAGGAAAAAGTACTTAGGACGGCAATGAAATTTTTGATACAGTCATTTTGACATGAGGAAGAGCTCAAACAAAGCTATGAGTCAAAAGCTATGGCCTCTAGAAGGTTGGCCTATTTTTTCTACATCATTATGGCCTCCAAAAAATATGAAAAACATTGCTAGGCAGGTAAAACTACCTAGGATGGCAATGAAATTTTCAATATGGTCATTTGGGTGTCAGAAAGAGCTCAAATGGAGCTCTGGGTCAAAAGCTATGACCTCTGAAAGGTTAGACTTTCTTTTTGCATCATTATAGCCTCCAAAAAATATCAAAAATATTGCTAAGTAGGTATAACTACTTAGGATGGAAATGAACTTTTTGATACAATCATTTTGGTGTGAGAAAGAGCTCAAACAGAGTTACAGGTCAAAAACTATGGCCTCCAAAAGTTTGGCCTATTTGTTTTGCATCATTATGACCTCCAAAAAATATCAAAAACATTGCTAGGTAGGTAGAACTATTTAGTACAACAATGAACTTTTCGATACGATCATTTTAACACAAGGAAGAGCTCAAACGGAGTTATGAGTCAAAAGCTATGGCCTCCAGAAGGTTAGCCTATTTTTTCTACATCATTATGGCCTCCAAAAATTATCAAAAACATTGTTAGGTAGGTGGAACTACCTATGACGGTAATGAACTTTTCAATATTGTCATTTTGGCATGATGAAGAGCTCAAACAGAGCTACGAGTCAAAAGTTATGGCCTCTAGAAGGTTGGCCTATTTTTTTGACATCATTATGGCCTCTGAAAAATATCAAAAACATTACTAGGCATGTAGAACTACCTAGGACATCAATGAACTTTTTGATATGGTCATTTTGGCATGAGGATGAGCTTAAACAAAGTAACTAATCAAAATTTATGGCCTCAGGAAGGTTGGCCTATATTTTTTACATCGTTATGGCATCCAAAAAATATCAAAAACATTGTTAGGCAGGTAAAACTACCTAAGATGACAATAAACTTTTTGATATGGTCATTTTGGCATGAAGTGTTAAGAATGGGATATACTGAGAGGGGGGTGAATCAGTATATCATATATCTTATAAATATTTTCCTTAACCAAATTTCACTTAATCAAACATTCAAGATATGCAATAAAACTCAAACAATAAACACCACACAAGATAGAGACAGACACCAAATATAACGTGGAAACCCAATGTGGGAAAAACCACAGAGAACAATCTCAAGTATATGAATGAGCACCAACCCAAAAAATATTCGCAAGCCAAGCTTGCAGGAGCACCGACCCCTTTGATGAGCACCAACCCAACAACTATTCATGAGCACCAACCCATAGGAGCACCACACCCCTTTGCCAAGCACCAACCCAGCTACTATTCGTGAGCACCAACCCATAAGAACACCAACCCCTTTGCTGAGCACCAACCCCTTTGCGGAGCACCAACCCAACAACAATTCGTGAGCACCAATCCACAGGAGCACCAACCCCTTTGTGTATACCACACACCTATCTCTCAATGTTGCTATCTCAAAAAATGATAGATCAATACAACATCTCTTTCCTCTCTCTCACCTTTGCTCTTTTAAGCTAGATATAACAAATACAAATCATATTCATCTCTCACAATTGCTCTTCTAAGCTAGATATTACAATATCAAATCAACCTCTATCTCTCATGTTTACAAATGGCTTCTCAAGCCTTTATTTATAGCTTTCCAAATGACCTTTGGCCTTCCCCCTTTGTGACCCTTCAATCCTCATGGAAAATGGTGCCAAACTTGTATGACCCTTCATATTCAAGCCTTTGAAAAGTCATGTGGTGACCCTTCATGATCAAAAACATTCTTCCCTCTTTTGTCCTCATCTTGGTGACTTTTCATATTCTTTAAAGTGTCCATTCATGAGAAATTGCACACTTCCTCTTTTGTCTTCACTTGGTGACTCTTAGAAATACCCAAGATGACTCTTCATGGGAAAATGCGTCCCATGCTTCTTTTGTCTTTATCCCATGGCTCTTTGAATTCTCCATGGGCCCTTCTTTTGTCTCATATGAAACCAAAAATATATTCATTAATATTAAATAAATATTAACTCATATTAGCCAAGATATATTTATTACAAACAACATTAAATGCAATGGGGCCTTTATCACCAATAATGCTAAACCTTTGACATCAATGACAATATTTCCAACATGAAGAAGAGCTCAAATAGATCTACGGATAAAAAGTTATGGCCTTCAAAAGGTTGGCCATTTTTTTGCATCATTAAGGCCTATGAAAAATATCAAGAACATTGCTAGGTAGGTAAAACTACCTAGAACGGCAACAAACTTTTTGATACGGTTATTTTGGTGTGAAGAAGATCTCAAATGGAGCTATGGATCAAAAGTTATGGCCTCTAAAAGAATGGCCATTTTTTTCGCATCATTATGGCCTCTGAGAAATATCAAAAATATTGCTAGGTAGTTAGAACTACATAGGACGACAATGAATTTTTTGATACAGTTGTTTTGGCATGAAGAAGAGCTCAAATGGAGCTACGGGTCAAAAGTTATGGCCTTTAAAAAGTTGGCCTTTTTTTCCTACATCATTATGGCCTTCTAAAAAATATCAAAAACATTAATAGGTAGGTAGAACTACATAGGACAACAACAAACTTTTTGAAATGACCATTTTGGTGGGAGGAAGAGCTCAAATAGAGCTATGGGTCAAAAGTTATGGCCTTTGAAAGGTTATTCTATTTTTTTGCATCATTATGGCTTCTAAAAAATATTGAAAACATCACTAGGTGGGTAGAACTACATAGGACGGCAATAAATTTTTGATATGGTCATTTTGGCACAAAAAGTTCTCAAAGGGAGATACAGGTCAAAAGTTATAGCCTCCAGAAGGTTGGCATATTTTTTGGCATCATTATGGCCTCTAAAAAATATCAAAAACATCACTAGGCAGGTAAAACTACCTAGGATGGAAATGAACATTTTTATATGATCATTTGGTGTGAGGAAGAGCTCAAACGGAGCTATGAGTCAAAAGTTATCACCTCCAAAAAGTTGGCTTATTTTTTCTACATTAATATGGCCTCTAAAAAATATCAAAAACATTGCAAGGTAGGTAGAACTACCTAAGATGACAACAACTTTTTGATACAATCATTTTGGCATGAGGAAGAGCTCAAACAGAGCTACGGGTCAAAAATTATGACCTCTATAAGGTTGATCTATCTTTTAGACATCATTATGGCTTTGAAAAAATATGTAAAACATCACTAGGTAGGTAGAACTACTTAAGATAGCAAAAAGGTTTTTGATACAGTTGTTTTAGTGCAAGGAAGAGCTCAAACGGAGCTACGGGTCAAAAGTTATGACCTCTGAAAGGTTATCTTATTTTTTCTGCATTATTATAGCCTCTAAAAAATATCAAAAACATTGATAGGTAGGTAGAACTACTATTAGTGTAGGTTTTTATTTTTCCCTATTTATTAATTAGGGAAATTGTATTTCTTATGCATACTTGGAGTTTTCCTACATTTGTGGGATAGGCTAGCTTATGTGGAGGTGTGTGTCATAGATGTGTCATAGGTGTCATAAGAATGTCATAAGTAACTCCCTTGATGGGAGTTACTTTTCTATTCTTAGCACCTTGTCACCACCTTTCATGGAGGAGTTACTGTCCATTCTTGGGGTGCCTTGTCCATTTTTTGTGGAGGAGTTACTTACGTACTCTCCTATATGTATTCCTCACTTTGGCCATCTCATGTTAATCAGATTTTGGTTTTCTCCATTTTGTCTTGTGCAATTTATCTTCTTGTGTTATTTCAAAATTTCATTAGCATCTATGTGGTGTGCACTTGCTTCAACTTGTGTGATCACATATCCATTGCACTCGCATTATCCAGATTCTGGCAACAACTCTGATATGGTATCAGAGAAAGAATGGTAATCATGTGTATGGTTATGCTTTTAGTTCATTTTGAAATCAATAGGGGTGGAGTTCTCTTTGTTTTTTTTAATTTTCTATATCTGATATAAAATAAAATATATATATCATTTCTGGTATCTTTTTCTTGGGAATCCTTGGCCATTAGGTGTCTTGTTTGTCTTCACTTCAGGGGCTAGTTCAGCAGTTAGCCTGGGCGCCATTGTTGTGTGTAAGGAGCAGAGGGAGGATCAGCTCTAAGCAACTTCAGTTTCAGTAGTAGAAGTCCTTCCTTCTAGCCATGCCATCAGCTGTACGGTGTCCAAAATAGCTTTTAGTTCCAACAACAGTAGTCTGCACTCTCCAACAGCTGACCAGACCGTACGACATGCAAGTCTGCGCCAACTTCAGCAATGCCTTCAATTTTACTATGCCTCAAGCATTCCTTCCAGCTTATTTTATTACCTATCAAGGTGCCAAGTAGGCCGTACGATGTCCAGCAAGTCTGCACATTTATTTTTTTGTCTTTTCTGAGTTAAAATTCTAGACTGTGCTATTTTAGCGCCCCTTCCTTACTTGGCATCCCATGTGGCACCCTTTAGACACTTGGAAATCATTCATTCTATCTATGCTTCATTATTTTTAGTTTAAAATTGACCTGTAAAACAAAAATCAGCCAATTTGACTAAATATTTAATTTTTTAGACAATTTTGTAATTTGGGGTTTTTTCATTTTAAACTTGTATCTTCAACCTACGAAGACAAAGGGTGAGGCCCGGGTTGGCGAGAGGCCAATTAACACTCACAAAAACCTCATTTGGATTCTTCATTCCTTGCCAAATCCAATGAGTGGTTAGAAGGCCACTTTCTCTCTCATAACATGCATTTTTTTAATGTTTTAGTGTTTTTTTGCAAAAACACTAGTTTACAGAAAAATTAAATCTTTAATATCTTGCAAATGGTAGCTCGGATTTGGGTGCCATTTTTTGCAAAAGTGTTTGTAATTTAATTATCCACATTTTAGGCTTGTTATTTTTTAAAAATGCATTATTTTATAAAGTGCCAAAAATTTGGGTCTCTCTAGACGCATTTTCGGCTAAGTCCGACGTCCTGTTTGCTTTAGTCTTGCACTAATTGCTCTAAGACACATTCTCATCTGAGTCCTACATCTTTTGAGCATGCACTTGCATATTTTGGGGGGGCTCAATATTTCAAGGGGGTGTGATTGCTTTTTACAACTTGCAAATCTTTGCTTTCATTCTCCTTTTTGCATAAATTCACAACTTGCAATCAACACAACTTCACCTAAATTCAGATAAAAATGGATTCCTTTCAACTTAAAACCCTAACACCCTTCAACTATCATGAATGGAAGGTTAAAATGTCAATCATTCTTAAAAACAAAGGGTAATATAGGATCACCATGGGTACTAAAGTAGAACCCAACACTAATGCTGAAAAGGTCAAGTGGTACAACTATAGTGATGAAGCCTATATATTACTGAGCTTGTCTATGTCTCCAGAACTTCTCTTCCATCTAGAATCCTCCTAGACTCCCAATGACATATGGAACACCTTAGAAAAGTTATTTGGAAAGCTTGATGAGATGAGAGGTCATGAGCAAGAAAACGAACTCATAAGTCTAAGTCCTAGCAACTTTGACACCCTACAGGAATTCTTCACTATGTTTAAGGCCCTTAGATTGCAATTGAAAGAATGCAAGATAGAGAAGAAATATGATCAAATTATAATTTTTATTCTCATAAAGTTAGGTCCAAGCTATTCAGTCTTTGTCTCAACTTTCCATGCCATAAAAAGTGCCCTTGGCACTACATGGAAAATGCCTTCTTTAGATTCATTCATTGCTGACTTGACTAGGGGGAAAGATAAGCTAATTCAAATAGGCACAATGAAGTCTACTCAACCCCAAGCTTTGATAGCTGGAAATGGTAAGGGTAAGACTTCAACAAAGGAGAAGAAGAAAAAGAACAAGGACCAGGAGAAGAAAAAAGAAAACACCAATCCTGCTAAAAACAACACTAAGAATTCCTCTTCCAATGCTAAGCCTAAGAAGGAAAAGGTTAAGTGTGCCTATTGTAAAAAGACAGGGCATGATGAACACAAATGCATGAAGAAACAAATAGATCACCTAACTCATCTTCTAGAGAAGAACAACATAGGTGTTCTTGAGTCCATCAAGCAGAATTCATCTACCCAAGATTCTACCAAGGCAAAAGGCAAGGGTAAGGAGAAAGAAAAGGGCAAGGCCCTTATAGCTACAATAGATTCTACATCTTCATGGGTTATCAACTCGGGTTCTTCTCACCACATGGGCTCTTCACAAGTTGAGTTTTCATCTTTAGAGCCTTGTAGCATGACTTCAATTAGTTTGGGTGATGACACATCAATTTTCATTGTAGGGAGAGGGTAAGTTGAAATGAAAGGAGGAACATTCAATAATTTTCTAAGTGTTCCTTCTCTTTTAACCAATATCCTATCAGTGTACCAAATCACTCACATTGGTCGGGGCATGAGAGTTGAGTTTTCACTAGATTTAGTGGCTATCAGGGAGTTGCATAGTGATACTATAGTGGCAGTGGGTAGGGCAAATCACCAAGCCAAGTTATACACCTTCTCACATTTTGCATTAGATTCTTCTCCAATAACATTGTTGACTCAATCAGATGGAGTTAGCAAATTGTGGCATGAGCGGTTTGGCCACTTTAACTACCGCTACCTTGAGCAACTTTTTAAACATGACATGGTCATTGGCTTGCCTCATGTCCAATTCTCAAAAGGACTTTGCGAGGGGTGCTCCCTTTGAAAGCATTCCGAAGCAAAATTTGACAAAGGCAAATCTTGGAGGGATTCACAACCTTTGTATTTAGTCCACAGTGACGTATCGGGACCCTTTCCCAAACCATCTTTCATAAGGGCCAAGTACATCCTCACTTTCATTGATGATTTCTCTAGGTACACTTGGATATATTTTCTCAAACAAAAGTCTGAAGTGTTTGAAAATTTTCTAGACTTCAAGGCTCTTGTTGAGAAACAGAGTTAGAAATCCATAAAGGTTCTTTGCATTGATAATGGAGGGGATTATGTCAGCATCAGGTTTGAGAAGTTTTGCACCAAAGAGGGGATTGATTTGCAGTACACAGTCACTTACAGTCCTTCATAGAATGGGGTTGAAAAATGCAAAAATAGGTTCTTAAAAGAGATGGGTAGCTGTATGATTCACTCTAAATCCTTAGCACCACAGTACTGGGCCGAAGCCATCAATTGTGCTTGCTACATTCAAAATAGGGTTTCTCACAAAGCTTTGAAAGGGATAACACCCTTTGAAGCTTGGCATAAAAGGAAACCTGATGTTGAGCACCTTAGAGTTTTTGGATCCCCAGCCATGGCCCGCATTTCAAAGAAAAAACACAAAGCTATGGGACGTCAGTCCAAGCCTTGCATCTTTGTAGGATATTCAGATGGTATTAAGGGGTATCACCTTCTAGATCTAGTCACTCATGAGTTGTTCATCGAGAGAAGTGTTCATTTTTAGGATAGTCCTAGAGACTCAACACTTGACACTTCTTCTCCCTCATCGGATCTACTTCTTCATGATGATTTCTCATTAGATTCAGATCAGCCACAATATGTTCTTGAGCCAGAGACATCTTCTTCAAGTTCAAATAGTGAGGATAGTGATGCAATGTCATCCACCTCTAGTGAGTCAAAGGATGAGGAGTTAGCACCTGAATCACCCACTTCTGGGCCACTTTGGGCCAGACAGACACTTGAGAGTGCTGACACTTGGGCAAGAGATCTCATAGATGACAGACGTACTAGGGGGGATTTTTAGAGAGATCCACATGCCTTTATTGCTATAGTTTCAAATCCATAGACTTTTTGAGAGGCATCAAGGGTACTTGAGTAGGATAGTGCTATGGAGGAAGAATATTCTTTCTTAATCAAAAATCACACTTGGGATTTGACTTCAATTCCTAAGGGAAGAAAGATGGTTTGATGTAGGTGGATATATCAGACCAAGTTTGCAGTAGATGGGTCAGTTGATAAATACAAGGCACGATTGGTCACCAAGGGTTTCTCACAAGTGGCAAGCATTGACTACTCAGAGACCTTTGCACCCGTTGCAAAGATGACTTCTATCTAACTCACCTTGGCTATTGCCGCAACACATGGTTGGGATGTGCATCAGATGGATGTGAAGAGTGCCTTTCTTCATGGAGACCTAGAGGAGGAGATCTACATGGAGCAACTGCCAAGATTTGTTTAGGATTCTTCTTTAGTATGCAAACTTAGGAAATATATCATGGCCTCAAACAGGCCCCTCAGACTTGGTATGCCAAGATGGATTCCTTCCTTCTCATAGTGGGTTTCACTAGGTGCCATTCTAATCCCAATGTCTACTTCTTACGGCAGGATGATTCGCTCTTGATTTTGGTTCTATATGTTGATGACCTTTTGATCACCGGGAGTTTTTCATCAGCTATTGCAGCGGTGAAGGCATCTCTTCAGGATAGATTTGACATGACAGACTTGGGTTTGTTGCACTACTTCCTTGGCATCGAGATCTCATAGCTAGATTCAAGGATTTCTCCCTCACAGCCTAAGTATGCTCTTGACTTATTGGCTTGGTTTCACATGTCTGATTACAAGCCATCTCTGACTCCCTTTCTATCAAGAGTCAAGCTTGAGGCTGATTGTTCTTCACCATTGGTTGATGCCACTCAGTATCGACAATTTGTTGGTAGTCTCATCTACTTGACTCACACCAGGCTTAGCATATCATATACAGTGGGACTTTTTTCCAAATTCATGCAAGAACTTCATGAGCTACATTGGAAAGTAGTTAAGAGGATCTTGTATTACATATAGGGTTCACATAGATACAAGATTCATTATAGATTTGGCATAGAGGTTGACTTGGTTGGATATATAGATTCAGACTAGGTTGGTGATTCACAGACTTGCAAGTCCACTTCTGGTTACAGTTTCTCTCTAGGTTCAAGTCTTATCAGTTTGTCTAGCAAGAAGTAGAATGCTATTGCTATATCATCCATAGAGGCAGAGTACAGGGGAGCTGTTAATGCAGCTACTGAGGCTATTTGGCTTCAAGGGATTCTTTCTAAGTTTGGCATTCCTATCAAGTAGCCCACCATCATTTATTGTGACAACCAAAGTAACATTCATATTTGTAGGAATCTAGTTCAGCACCAATGGACCAAGCACATAGAGATTCACATGCACTTCATTTGAGAGCTTATTCATAGTCAGGTCATTGACTTGATATTCTACCAGTCTTCAGAGTAGGTTGCAGACATCTTCACCAAACCTTTCACTAAGAGCAAGTTCATTCATCTACGAGCTATTTTTGGGGTGCGATCCACATCTACAAGAGCATCATCTTTAGGAGGGGCCCACTAGCCTCTTCTTTCTTTTCTGTCTCTCTTTTGGGGGGGAGTTTTTTCCTATGACTTTTCTCCTTTTCTCTATCTTATGGGAGATTGCATTTGTACATGGGTACCTCAGCAGGCTTAGTTACTGGGACCCATTTTTTATTTCCACACTACCCACCTAAGCTGCGCTTATGGGGTGGTATTAGTGTAGGTTTTTATTTTTCCCTATTTATTAATTAGGGAAATTGTATTTCTTATGCATACTTGGAGTTTTCCTACATTTATGGGATAAGTTAGCTTATGTGGAGGTGTGTGTCATAGATGTGTCATAGGTGTCATAAGAATGTCATAAGTAACTCCCTTGATGGGAGTTACTTCTCTATTCTTAGCACCTTGTCACCACCTTTCATGGAGGAGTTATTGTCTATTCTTGGGGTGCCTTGTCCACCTTTTATGGAGGAGTTACATACTCTCTTATATGTATTCCTCACTTTGGCCATCTCAAGTTAATCAAATTTTGGTTTTCTCTATTTTGTCGTGTGCAATTTATCTTCTTGTGTTATTTTCAAATTGCTTTAACATCTATGTGGTGTGCGCTTGCTTCAACTCATGTGATCACATCTCCATTACACTTGCATTATCTGGATTCTGGCAACAACTCTGATAACTACCTACGACAACATTGAAATTTTCTATATGGTCATTTTGGCTTGAAGAAAAGCCCAAACAGAGCTATGATTCAAAATTTTTAGCTTCGATACAGTAATGAACTTTTTGATACATTTGTTTTAGCATGAGGAAGAGTTCAAACAGAGATATGAGTTAGAATTTATGGCCTTCAGGAGGTTGTCATGTTTTTTTGTATCATTATTTCCTATGAAAAATATCAAAAACATCGCTAGGTAGGTAGAACTACCTAGGATAGCAACAATTTTTTTGATATGATCATTTTGGTGAGAGGAAGAGCTCAAATGGAGCTACGGGTCAAAAGTTATGCCCTCCATATGGTTGGCCTATTTTTTTCTACATCATTATGGCCTTCAAAAATATCAAAAACATTGCTAGGCAGGTAGAACTACCTAGGACAAAAATGAACTTTTTGAGATGGTCATTTTGGCATGAGGAAGAGCTCAAAAGAAGCCATGGATCAAAAGTTATGATCTCTAGAAGGTTTGCCTATTTTTTTTGCATCATTATGGACTCCAAAAAATATCAAAAATATCGCTAGGCAGGTAGAACTACCTAGGACGGTAACAAAAATTTTAATTCGATCATTTTGATGTGAGGAATTTCTCAAACAAAGCTACAGATCAAAAGTTATGGCCTCTGAAAGGTTGGATTACTTTTTTTACATCATTCTAGTCTTCATAAAAAAATTGAAAACATTGCTAGATAGGTAGAACTACATAGGAAGGCAACAAATTTTTTGATATGGTCATTTTGGTGAGGAAGATCTTAAACAGAGTTGTAGGTCAAAAGTTATGGCCTCCAAAAAGTTAGTCTATTTTTCTACATCATTATGGCCTCTAAAAAATTGAAAACATCACTAGGCAGGTAGAACTACCTAAGACAACAATGAACTTTTTGATATGGTCATTTTGGCATGAGGAAAAGTTCAAATAGAGCTATGGGTCAAAAGTTATGGCCTTCGAAAGGTTAGCCTATTTTTTCTACATCATTATGGCCTCCAAAAAATATCAAAAACATTGTTAGGAAGGTACAACTACCTAAGATGATAAAAAACCTTTTGATATGGTCATTTTGGCATGAGGAAAAGTTCAAATAGAGCTATGGGTCAAAAGTGATGGCCTTCGAAAGGTTAGCCTATTTTTTCTACATCATTATGGCCTCCAAAAAATATCAAAAACATTGCTAGGAAGTTACAACTACCTAAGATGATAAAAAACTTTTTAAAGAGGTCAAACAGAGCTATGGGTCAAAATTTATGGCCTCTAGAAGGTTGGCTTTTTTTTGCATTGTTATAGCCTCCAAAAAATATCAAAAACATCGCTAGGTAGATAGAACTAACTAGGATAGCAACAAAATTTTTGATATGGTCATTTTGGTGCAAAGAAGAGCTCAAACAGAGTTACAAATAAAAAATTATGGGCTATGGAAGGTTGGCCTATTTTTTCTACATCATTATGTCCTCCAAAAAATATCAAAAACATTGCTAGGCAGGTAGAACTACCTAGGATAGAAACAAACTTTTATATATGATCATTTTAGTGTGAGGAAGAACTCAAATGGAGCTATGGGTTAAAAGTTATGGACTCTAAAAGGTTGGCCTATTTTTTATACATCATATTGGCCTCCAAAAAATATCAAAAACATTTCTAGGCAGGTAGAAGTACCTAGGATGGCAATGAACTTTTTGATATGATCATTTTCATGTGAGAAAGAGCTCAAATGGTGCTACGGGTCAAAATATATGGCCTCCAAGAAATATAAAAAATGTTGTTAGGTAGGTAGAACTACCTAGGATAGCAACAAACTTTTTGATATGATCTTTTTGGCATGAGGAAGAGTTCAAATAAAACTATAGGTCAAAACCTATGGCCTCTTGAAACTTGACCTATTTTTTCTTCATCATTATGGCCTCTGAAAAATATCAAAAACATTGCTAAGAAGGTAGAACTACCTAGGATGGAAATGAGCTTTTTGGTATGATTGTTTTGGTGTGAGGAAGAGCTCAAACATAGATACAAGTCAAAATCTATGGCCTCTCGAAGGTTGACATATTTATTTTACATCATTGCAGCCTCCAAAAATATCAAAAACATTGTTTGGCAAGTTGGACTACCTAGGATGACAATGAACTTTTTGATATGGTCATCTTGACATGAGGAAGAGCTCAAATGGAGCTATAGGTCAAAAGTTATGGCCTCTAAAAGTTTGGCTTATTTTTTTGCATCATTATGGACTCTGAAAAATATCAAAAACATTGCTAGGTAGATAAAACTACCAAGGATGGCAACAAACTTTTAGATATAGTTGTTTTGGCATGAGGAAGAGCCCAAACAGAGCTACAGATCAAAATCCATGGCCTATATAAGGTTGGTACATTTTTTTTGCAACATTATGGCCACCAAAATATATCAAAAATATTGCTAGGCATTTAGAACTACCTAGCATGAAAATGAACTTTTTGATATGGTCCTTTTGGCATGAAGAAGAGCTCAAACGGAGCTATGAGTCAAAAGTTATGGCCTCTACAAGGTTGGAATTTATTTCTACATCATTATGGCCTTAGAAAAATATCAAAAATATTACTAGGCAGGTAGCACTACCTAAGATGGGAGTGAACTTTTTGGTACAGTCATTTTGGCATGAGGAAGAGCACTAACGAAGTTACGGGTCAAAAGTTATGGAATCCAGAAGGTTGGAATATTTTTCTAAATCATTATGGCCTTTAAAAATATCAAAAGCATCGCTAGGTTTGTAGAACTACCTAGGATGGCAATAAATGTTTTGATATAGTCATTTTGGTGTGAGGAAGACCTCAAATAGAGCTACGGGTCAAAAGTTATGGCCTCTGAAAGGTTGTGCTATTTTTTTGCATCATTATGACCTTCAAAAATATCAAAAATATCGCTAGGCAAGTATAACTACCTAGGATGACAATGAACTTTTTGATACAGTCATTTTGGCACAAAAAAGAGCTCAAACGAAGCTACGGGTCAAAAGATATGGCCTTTGAAAGAATGGCCTACTTTTTTTACATCATTATAGCCTCCAAAAATATCAAAAACATCGCTAGGTAGGGATAACTACCTAGGACAACAACAAATTTTTTGATACGGTTGTTTTGGCATGAGGAAGAGGTCAAACAGAGCTATGGGTCAAAATCTATGGCCTCCAAAAGGTTGTCTTATTTTTTTTGCATCATTATGTCCTCTAAAAAATATCAAAAACATTGCTAGGTAGGTAAAAATACCTAAGATGACAATGAACATTTTGATACAATCATTGTGGCATAAAGATGAGCTCAAATATAGCTACAAATGAAAAGCTATGGCCTCAAGAAGGTGGGCCTATTTTTTCTACATCGTTATGGCCTCCAAAAAATATTGAAAACATTGCTAGGCAGGTAGAACTACCTAAGATGAAAACAAACTTTTTGATACTATCATTTTGGCATGAGAAAGAGTTCTAATGGAGTTATGGATCAAAAGTTATGGCCTCTAAAAGGTTGGCCTATTTTTTTGCATCTTTATGACTTCAAAAAAATATCAAAAACATCACTAGGCTAGTAGAAATGCCTAGGACGACAATGAACTTTTTTGATATGGTCATTTTGGCTGGAGGAAGAGCTCAAACGGATCTATGGGTCAAAAGTTATGGCCTTCGAAAGGTTGGTCTACTTTTTCCACATTGTTATGGCCTCCAAAAAATATCAAAAACATTGCTAGGTAAGTAGAACTACCTAGGACAGCAACAATTTTTTTGATACGGTTGATTTGGCATGAAGAAGAGCTCAAATAGAACTACGGTTCAAAAGTTATGGCCTTTGAAGGGTTGGCCATTTTTTTCTACATCATTATGTCTTCTAAAAAATATTGAAAACATTTCTAGGCAAGTACAACTACACGAGATGACAACGAACTTTTTGATACATTTGTTTTGGCATGAGGAAAAGTGTTAGGAGGCCCCTTATCCAATGGTAGCACAATTGATTACTTATATATGAGCAATTGAACACGGAAATTATACCAGAATGATTAAGAAACTAGAAATGTGAGACAACAAAGAATTTGAGAGACAATACACACAATTGTATTAGATAATACTAGAAGAAAATACAAATAAGGAAGATGCCACTTCTCCCTCCACCTCAAAGGCTTGCCACACCTCAAGACCTTATTCCCTCTCTCTTGCTCAACACAAAACCAACTCTAAAACCTGAGTTACAATCCCTCCTTGAATGCTATAGCTGATCTCCTTGACCTTACATCTGTAGATCTCCTTGACCTTGCTTGCTTCAATGCTCTTACTTGATCAATATATGATAATTACAATACATGCCTCATGGTTCTTTAAATAAAATCCCATGGTTACAAAAATAGACCTCTAACTACTAAAATTAGACACACAGCTCGCAACTTAAAATAGTCTCTTAGCATGCAAACACTCGGTTTAACTAACTGACTATTCGTAAACAGCAGTTCTGGACCGCACAGGCGACCGACGTCGGTCCCTGCTTGTCTAGTGTTGCCGACGTCGGCCGACTCTCTGCCGTCACCGGTCTCCTTCTCCACTGCATCTGACCGACGTCGGTCATACTGCCAACGCCGGTGGCTCTGGTTCTTCAGCATCCTTTCTTCATGTGTGTGCAAACGGTTGAAGCTTTTAGCTCCACACCCTAACAAAAAGCTCTAACAATGCTACAGGTCAAAAGTTATGGCCTCTAGAAGGTTGACCTATTTTTTTTGCATCATTATAGCTTCTAAAAAATATCAAAAACATTGTTAGGTAGGTAGAACTACCTAGGATGACAATGAATTTTTTGATATAGTCATTTTGGCATGAGGAGGACATCAAACAGAGCTATGGGTCAAAAGTTATGGTCTTTTGAAGGTTGCCCTATTTTTTCCTCATCATTATGGCCTACAAAAATATGAAAAACATCAAAAACATTGCTAGGTAAGTAGAACTACTTAGGATAGCAACAAACTTTTTGATACAGACATTTTGGCAAGAGGAAGAGCTCAAATGGAGCTATAGGTCAAATGCTATGGCCTCTAGAAGGTTGGCCTATTTTTTATGCATAATTATGGCTTCCAAAAAATATCAAAAACATTGCTAGGTAGGTAGAACTACCTAGGAAGGCAATGAAATTTTCCATATGATCATTTTGATGTGTAAAAGAGCTCAAACGGAGCTATGGGTGAAAAGTTATGGCGTCTTAAAGGTTGGTCTATTTTTAGCATCATTATGACCTATGAAAAATATCAAAAATATTGTTAGGCGGGTAGAACTACCTAAGATGACAACAAAATTTTTGATACTGTCATTTTGGCATGAGGAGGAGCTCAAATGGAGCTATGCGTCAAAAGGTATGGCCTCCAAAAGGTTGGCCTATTTGTTCTACATCATTATGACCTCTAAAAAATATTGAAAACATTATTAGGTAGGTAGAACTACCTACAACAGTAATTAACTTTTTGATATGGTCATTTTTGCAGGAGGAAGAGCTCAAATGGAGCTACAAGTTAAAAGTTATGGCCTCTAGAAGGTTGGATTAATTTTTTTGCATCATTATGGCCTATGAAAAATATCAAAAATGTTTCTAGGCAAGTAGAACTACCTAAGACAGTAACTAACTTTTTGATACAGTCATTTTGACACAAGGAAAGCTCAAACAAAGTTACGAATCAAAAGTTATGACCTCTGAGATATTGACCTATTTTTTTTACATCATGATGGCCTTTGAAAAATATCAAAAATCTTGCTAGATAGCTATAACTACCTAGAATGGCAACGGACATTTTGATACGATCATTTTGTCATGAGGAAGAGCTCAAATGGAGTTATCGATCAAAATTTATGGTCTGTAGAAGGTTGGCCTATTTTTTTCATCATTATGGCCTTCAAAAAATATTGAAAACATTTATGGGGAGCTAGAACCACCTAGTATGGCAATGAATATTTTGATACGGTCATTTTGGCATGAAGAAGAGCTCAAACAAAGCTACGGGTAAAAAATTATGGCCTTTAGAAAGTTGGCCTATTTTTTTGCATCGTTTTGGCCTCCAAAAAATATAAAAAAACATTACTAGGCAGGTAGAACTACCTAGGACGACAATAAAATTTTTGATACAATCATTTTGGTATGAGGAAGAGCTCAAGCAGAGCTATGGGTCAAAAGTTATGGCTTCTAGAAGGTTGGATTTTTTTTGCATATTTATGACCTCTGAAATATATATAAAACATCGCTAGATAGGTAGAAATAGCTAGGATGGAAACAAAATTTTTGATACGATCATTTTGGCATGATAAAGAGCTCAAACAGAACTATGGGTCAAATGTTATGACCAATAAAAGGTTGGCTTATTTTTTTGTATCATTATGGCCTCTGAAAAATGTCAAAAACATTGCTAGACATGTACAACTACCTAGGATAGCAACAAAATTTTCAATACAATCATTTTAGCATCAGGAAGAGCTCAAATGGACCTACGAGTCAAAAGTTATGGCCTCTATAAAGTTGGTGTATTTTTTCTACATCAATATGACCTCTAATAAATATCAAAAACATTTCTAGGTAGGTAGAACTACTTAAGACAACAACAAACTTTTTGATACAGTTGTTTTGGCATGAGGAAGAGCTCAAATGGAGCTACGAGTCAAAAGTTATGGCCTTCAAAATCTTGGCCTATTTTTAACATCATTATGGCCTAAAAAAATATCAAAAATATTGCTAGGAAGTTAGAACTACCTAGGATGGCAACGAACTCTTTGATATGGTCATTTTGGCATGAAGAAGAGCTCAAACAGAGCTATGCGTCACAATTTATGGCCACTGAAAGGTTGGATTTTTTTCTACATCATTATGGCCTTTGAAAAATACTAAAAACATTGCTTGGCAGGTTGAACTACACAGGATGGCAATGAATTTTTAGATATAGTCAATTTGGCATGAAGAAGAGCTCTAACAAAGTTACGAGGCAAAATTTATGGCCTCCAAAAGGTTGGACTATTTTTTCCACATCATTATGGCCTCCAAAAAATATCAAAAACATCGCTATGTAGGTAGAGTTACCTATGATGGAAATTAACATTTTGATACAATCATTTTGGCATGAGGAAGAGCTCAAACTGAGCTATGGTTCAAAAGTTATGGCTTTCTAAAGGTTGGCCTATTTTTTCCTCATCAATATGGCCTACAAAAATATTGAAAACATCAAAAACATTGCTAGGTAGGTATAAATACCTAGGATAGTAACAAAAATTTTGATATGATCATTTTGGTGTGAGGAAGAGCTCAAATAGAGCTACCAATCAAAGGTTATGGCCTCCTAAAACTTGACTTATTTTTTATACATCATTATGGCCTATGAAAAATATCATAAACATTTCTAGGTAGGTAGAACTTCCTAGGATGACAATAAGCTTTTTAATATGATCATTTTGGTGCATGAAAGAGCTCAAACAGAGCTACGAGTCAAAAGCTACAACCTCCAAAATGTTTTCCTATTTCTTTAGCATCATTATGGCCTCTAAAAAATATCAAAAACATTATTATGAAGGTAGAACTACCTAGGTTGGCAATGAACTTTTTGAAATGATCATTTTGGTAGGAGGATGAGCTTAAATAGAGTTATGGGTCAAAAGGTATGGCTCTGAAAGGTTGGCCTATTTTTTCTACATTATCATAACTTATAAAAAATATCAAAAATATTACAAGGTAGGTAGAACTACCTAAGATAACAACGAACTTCTTGATATAGTCATTTTTGCACAAGGAAGAGCTCAAATAGAGCTACATGTCAAAACTATGGCCTCTGTAAGGGTGGCCTAATTTTTTGCATCATTATGGCCTCTAAAAATTATCAAAAACATTGTTATGCAGGTAGAACTACCTGGGATGACAATGAACTTTTTGATATGATCATTTTGGTAGGAGGAAGAGCTCAAATAGAGCTACGGGTCAAAAGGTATGGTCTCTGAAAGGTTGGCCTATTTTTTCTACATCAGCATGACCTCTAAAAAATATCAAAAACATTGCTATGTAGGTAGAACTACCTAGGACAACAATGAACTTGATATGGTCATTTTGGCATGAGGAAGAGCTCAAATAGACCTATAGGTCAAAACTATGGCCTCTGTAAGGTTGACCTATTTTTTTACATCATTATGGCCTAGAAAAAATATCAAAAACATTTATAGGAAGGTAGAACTACCTAGGATGGCATTGAAATTTTTGATATGGTCATTTTGGCATGAGGAAGAGCTCAAATAGAGATACAGATCAAAATTTATGGGCTCAGAAAGGTTGGCCTTTTTTTTGCATCATGATGGCCTCTAAAAAATATCAAAAACATTACTAGATAGTTAGTTCTACCTAAGATAACAACAAACTTTTCGATATGGTCATTTTGGCATGAGAAAGAGCTCAAATAGAGCTACTAGTTAAAATTTATGGCCTCAAGATGGTTGGCCTATTTTTTATGCATCATTATGGCCTCCAAAAAATATCAAAAACATATTTGGGTAGGTAGAACCACCTGGGATGGCAACGAACATTTTGATATGATCATTTTGGCATGAAGAAGAGCTCATATAGAGTTCTAGATGAAAATTTATGGCCTCCAAAAGGTTGGCCTATTTTTTCTACATCATTATGGCCTCCAAAAAATATTGAAAACATTGCTAGGTAGGTAGAACTACCTAGGATGGCAATGCACATTTTGATACAATAATTTTGGCATGAGGAAGATCTCAAACAAAGCTATAGGTCATAAGTTATGGCCTCCAAAAGGTTGACTTACTTTTTTCATCATTATGGCCTTCAAAATATATCAAAAACATCGCTAGGGAAGTAGAACTACCTAAGACGGTAATGAACTTTTTGATACAATCATTTTGGCATGAGGGATAGCTCAAATGGACTTATGGATCAAAAGTTATGGCTTCTGAAAGGTTGGCCTATTTTTTATACATCATTATGGCCCCTAAAAAAGGTCGAAAACATTGCTAGATAGGTAGAACTACCTAGGATAGAAACAAACCTTTTGATATGGTCATTTTGACGTGAGGAAGAGCTCAAATGAAGCTATGAGTCAAAAGTTATGGTCTCTAAAAGGTTGGTCTATTTTTTTTGCATCATTATGAGCTCTGAAAAATATCAAAGATATTGTTAGGTAGGGAGAACTACCCAGGACAGTAATGAAATTTTTGATACGGTCCTTTTGGCATGAGGAAGAGCTCAAACAAAGCTACGGGTCAAAACTTATGGCCTCTGAAAGGTTGGCCTATTTTTTTGCATCATTATGGCCTCTAAAAAATATCTAAAACATTGCTAAGCATGAAGAACTACCTAGGACAGAAACAAACTTTTTGATTTACTCATTTTTGCACGAGGAAGAGCTCAAATAGAACTATGGGTCAAAAATTATGGCCTTTGAAAGGTTGGCCTATTTTTTTTGCATCATTATGACCTTTGAAAAATATTGAAAACATCGCTAGGCATGTAGAACTACCTAGGATGACAATGAACTTTTTGATATGGTCATTTTGGCACAAGGAAGAGCTCAAATGGATATACATGTCAGAAGTTATGGCCTCTTGAAGGTTGGCCTATTTATTTTGCATCATTATAGCCTCCAAAAAAAATTTAAAACCTTGCTAGGTAGGTAGAACTACCTAGGACAGTAATGAACTTTTCAATATTGTCATTTTGGCACAATGAAGAGCTCAAATGGAGTTACGGGTCAAAAGCTATGGCCTATGAAAGGTTGGCCTATTTTTTCTACATCATTATGGCTTTTGAAACATATCAAAAACATTACTAGGATGTAGAACTACCTAGGATGACAATGAACTTTTTGATATGGTCATTTTAACATGAGGATGAGCTCAAACAGAGCTACTAATAAAAAACTATGGACTTAGGAAGGTTGGCTTGTGTTTTCAACATCATTATAGACTCTAAAAAATAGCAAAAACATTGCTAGGCAGGTAAAACTACCTAAGATGACAACAAACTTTTTTATATGGTCATTTTAGCATGAAGAAGAGCTCAAACAGATCTACGGGTCAAAAGTTATGGCCTTCAAAAGGTTGGCCAATTTTTTTTGCATCATTAGGGCCTACAAAAAATATCAAAAACATTGCTAGGTAGGTTGAATTACCTAAGATGAAAATGAACTTCTCAATATGATGATTTTGGCATGAATAAGAGTTCAAATGGAGCTACATGTCAAAAGTTATGGCCTCTAAAAGGTTGGCCTTTTTTTTTACATCATTATGGCCTCTAAAAATATCAAAAACATTGATAGGTAGGTATAACTACCTAGGAAAACAACAAACTCTTTGATACGATCATTTTTGGTGAGAGGAAGAGCTCAAACGGAGCTATGAGTCAAAAGTTATGGCATTTGGAAGGTTGGCTTATTATTTTTGCATCATTATGGCTTCTAAAAATATTGAAAACATCACTAGGTAGGTAGAACTACCTAGGATGGAAATGAACTTTTCTAAATGGCCATTTTGGCATGAGAAAGTTCTCAAAGGGAGCTACAGGTCAAATGTTATGGCCTACAGAAGGTTGGCCTATTTTTTTGCATCATTATGGCCTCTAAAAAATATCAAAAACATCATTAGGTAGGTAGAACTACCTAAGATGGCAACGAACTTTTTGATATGATCATTTTGGCATGAGGAAGAGCTCAAACATAGCTATGGGTCAAAAGTTATGGCTTTTAAAAAGTTGGCCTATTTTTTCTACATTATTATGGCCTATGAAAAATATCAAAAACATCACTAGGTAGGTAGAACTACCGAGGATGGCAACAAATTTTTGATACAATCATTTTGGCATGAGGAAGAGCTCAAATGGAGCTACGGGTCAAAAATTATGGCCTCTGAAAGGTTGGTCAATTTTTTATAAATCATTATGGCCTCCAAAAAATATCAAAAATGTCACTAGGTAGGTAAAACTTCCTAGGATAGCAACAAACTTTTAGATACAGTCATTTTAGTCCAAGGAAGAGCTCAAACGGAGCTACGGGTCAAAAGCTATGGCCTAAGGAAAGTTAGCCTATTTTTTCTACATTATTATGGTCTCTGAAAAATATCAAAAACAATGATAGGTAGGTAGAACTACCTAGGATGGTAATGAACTTTTTTATATGGTTGTTTTAACTCAAGGAAGAGCTCAAATGGAGCTACAGGTCAAAAGTTATGGCTTCTAAAAAGTTGGACTATTTTTTACAACATTTTGGCTTCTGAAAAATATCGAAAACACTGCTAAGCAAGTAGAACTACCTAGGACAACAATGAACTTTCTGATACAATTGTTTTGGCATGAGGAAGAGCTCAAACAGAGATATGGTTAAAAAGTTATGGCCTCTAGAAGGTTGGCCTATTTCTTCTACATCATTATGGCCTCCAAAAAATATTGAAAACATTATTAGGTAGGTAGAACTACCTAGGACGGTAATGAACTTTTCGATAAAGTTAATTTGGCATGAGAAAGAGATCAAACAGAGCTACGGATCAAACGCTGTGGTCTTCACAAGGTTGGCCTATTTTTTTACATCATTATGGCCTCCAAAAAATATTGAAAATATTATTAAGAAGGTAGAACTACATAGGATGACAATGAACATTTCAATATGATCATTTTGGCACAAAGAAGAACTCAAACGGAGCTATGAGTCAAAAGCTATGGACTCCAAAAGGTTTGCCTATTTTTTATACATCATTATGGCCTTCAAAAAGTTTTAAAACATTGCTAGGTAGGTAGAACTACCTAGGCCGACAATGAACTTTTTAAAATGGTCATTTTGGTGCACATAAGAGCTCAAATAGAGCTCTAGATCAAAAGCTATGGCCTTCAAAAGGTTGGATTATTTTTTCAGGATCATTATGGCCTCTGAAAAATATTAAAAATATTTTTAGGCAAATAGAACTACCTAGGATGGCAACAAACTTTTTGATACAGGCATTTTAGAATGAGAAAGAGCTCAAATGGAGCTACGGGTCAAAAGCTATGGCCTCTGAAAGGTTGGCCTATTTTTTTTTCATCATTATGACCTCCAAAAAATATCAAAAACATTGTTAGGCAGGTAGAACTACCTAGGACAGCAAAAAACTTTTTGATATGATCATTTTGGCATGAGAAAGAGCTCAAATGGAGCTACGGGTCAAAAGATATGGCCTCCAAAAGGTTGGCCTATTTTTTTTGCATCATTATGGCCTCTAAAAGGTATCAAAAATATTGTTAGGCATGTGGAACTAACTAGGATGATAATTAAATTTTTGATATGGTCATTTTGGTATGAGGAAGAGCTCAAACGGAGTTACGAATCAAAAGTTATGGCCTCTAGAAGGTTGGACTATTTTTTTACATCATTATGGCCTCTAAAAAATATCAAAAACATTGTCAGGTAGGTAGAACTACCTAGGACGACAATGAACTTTTTGATATAATCATTTTGGTGCGAGGAAGAGCTCAAATGGAGCTACGGGTCAAAATTTATGGCCTCCAAAAGGTTGGCCTATTTTTTTTACATCATTATGGTCTCCAAAAAATACTTAAAAATTACTAGGCAGGTAGAACCACCTAGGATGACAATGAACATTTCAATATAGTTATTTTGGCCTAAATAAGAGCTCAAATAGAGCTATGGGTCAAAAGTTATGGCCTCTAGAAGGTTGGCCTTTTTTTCTACATCATTATTGCCTCTAAAAATTATCAAAAACATTGCTATGCAGATAGAACTACCTAGGACAGTAAAGAACTTTTTGATATAGTCATTTTGGCATGAGGAAGAGCTCAAACGGAGCTACAAGTTAAAAGTTATGGCCTCCAGAATGTTGATATACTTTTTGTATCATTATTTCCTATAAAAAGTATCAAAAACATTGCTAGGTAATGAACTTTTTGATACTATCATTTTAGCAAGGAGAAGAGCTCAAATAGAGCTACGGGTCAAAATTTATGGCTTCCTTATGGTTGGCCTATTTTTTCTAAATCATTATGGCCTTCAAAAATATCAAAAACATCGCTAGGTAGGTATAACTACCTAGGATGGCAAAACAATTTTTTATATGGTCATTTTGGCGTGAGGAAGAGCTCAAACAGAGCTATGGATCAAAAGTTATGACCTCCACAAGGATGGCCTATTTTTTGCATCATTATGGACTCCGAAAAATATCAAAAACATCACTAGGAAGGGAGAACTACCTAGGACGGTAATAAACTTTTTGATTCGATCATTTTGGTACGAGTAATTTTTCAAACAAAGCTACAGGTTAAAAGTTATAGCCTCCAAAAAATTGGCTTAATTTTTTTGCATCATTCTAGTCTTCAAAAAATATTAAAATCATTGCTAGGCAGGTAGAACTATGTAGGAAGGCAACAAAATTTTGGATATGATCATTTTGGTGTGAGGAAGAGCTTAAACATAGCTATGGGTCAAAAGTTATGACCTCCAAAAAGTTGGCCTACTTTTTTTTGCATCATTATGACCTCTAAAAAATATTGAAAACATCTTATCTAGGTAAAACTACCAAGGACACCAATGAACTTTTTGATACAGTCATTTTGGCATGAGGAAGTGTTCAAATAGAGTTATGGGTCAAAAGTTATGGCCTCTGAAAGGTTAGCTTATTTTTTCTACATCATTATGGCCTCCAAAAAATATCAAAGACATTGCTAGGAAGGTAAAACTACTCAGAATGACAACAAACTTAATGATATGGTCATTTTGGCATGAGGAAGAGCTCAAACAGAGCTATGGGTCAAAATTTATGGCCTCTAAAAGGTTGGCATATTTTTTCTACATCATTATGGCCTCCAAAAAATATCGAAAACATTGCTAGGCAGATAGAACTAACTAGGACAGGAACAAACTTTTTGATATGATCATTTTTGCACAAGGAAGTGCTCAAATAGAGCTATGGGTCAAAAATTATTGGCTCTGAAAGGTTGGTTATTTTTTTTACATCATTATTTCCTCCAAAAAATATCAAAAACATTGCTAGGCATGTAAAACTACCTAGGATGACAATGCACTTTTATATGTGATCATTTTAGTGTGAGGAAGAGCTCAAACAGGGCTATGGGTTGAAACTTATGGCCTCCAAAATGTTGGCCTATTTTTTCTACATCATTTTGGCCTCTAAAAATATCAAAAACATTGTTAGGTAGGTAGAACTACCTAGGATGGCAACAAACTTTTTGATAAGGTCATTTTGGCATGAGAAAGAGCTCAAACAGAGCTACATGTCAAAAGTTATGGCCTTCGGAAGGTTGGCCTAATTTTTTTGCATCACTATGGCCTCCAAAAAATATCAAAAACCTTGCTAGGTAGGTAGAACTACCTAGGATGACAAAAAACTTTTTGATACGGCCTTTTTGGCATGTGGAAGAGCTCAAATGAAATTATAGTTCAAAACCTATGGCCTCCGGAAGGTTAGCATATTTGTTTTGCATCAGTATGGCCTCTAAAAAATATTTAAAACATTGTTAAGAAGGTATAACTACCTACGACGGTAACAAAATTTTTGATGCGATTGTTTTGGTTTGAGGAAGAGCTCAAACAGAGGTACAAGTCAAAAGCTATGGCCTCCTGAAGGTTGACATATTTTTTCTACATCACTATAGCCTCTGAAAAATATCAAAAAAATTGTTAGGTAGGTTGGAATACCAAGGACAACAAGGAATTTTTTGATACGGTCATTTTGGCATGAGGAAGAGATCAAATGGAGCTACAAGTCAAAAGTTATGGCCTCTGAAAGGTTGGCCTATTTTTTTGCATCATTATGGCCTCTAAAAAATGTCAAAAACATTACTAGGTAGATAGAACTATCTAGGATGGCAACACAATTTTAATATACAGTTGTTTTGGCACAAGGAAGAGCCCAAATTGAGCTATGGGTCAAAATCTATGGCCTCTAAAAAGTTGGCCTATTTTTTTTTGCACCATTATGGCCTCCAAAAAATATCAAAAACATTGCTAGGCATTTATAACTACCTAGCATGGAAATAAACTTTTTGATACAATCATTTTGGTGTGAAGAAGAACTCAAATGGAGCTATGGGTCAAAAGGTCTGGCCTGTACAAGGTTAGCCTTTTTCTTTACATCATTATGGCCTAAAAAAAATATCGAGAACATTACTAGGCAGGTAGAGCTACCTAAGACGGGACTAAACTTTTTGGTACAATCATTTTGGCATGAGGAAGATCTCTAACAGAGTTACGGGTCAAAAGTTATGGCCTATAGAAGGTTAGAATAGTTTTTCTACATCATTTTGGCCTGTAAAAAATATCAAAACATCACTAGGCAAGTAGAACTACCTAGTATGGCAATGAAATTTTTGGTACAATCATTTTGGCATGAGGAAGAGCTCAAACAGAGCTACAAGTCAAAAGTTATGGCCTCTAAAAGGTTATACTATGTTTTATGCATTATTATGGCCTTTTAAAATATTGAAAACAATGCTAGGCAGGTAGAACTACCTAGGATGACGACAAACTTTTTGATATGGTCATTTTGGCATGAGGAAGAGCTCAAACGGAGCTATGGGTCAAAAGATATGGCCTCCTAAAGGTTGGTCTATTTTTTTGCATCATTATGGCCTCCAATAATATCAAAAGCATCTCTAGGTAGGGAGAACTACCTAGGACAATAATGAAATTTTTGATACGATCATTTTAACATGAAGAAGAGCTCAAATGGAACTATGGGTCAAAAGTTATGGTCTCTAGAAGGTTATCTTATTTTATTTTCATCATTATGGCCTTCAAAAAATATCAAAAACATTGCTAGGTAGGTAGAATTACTTAAGATCATAACAAACATTTTGATACGATCATTTTGGCATAAGGACGAGTTCAAACAGAGCTATAAATCGAAAGCTATGGCCTCAAGAAGGTTGGCCTATTTTTTCTACATCGTTATGGCCTCCAAAAAATATAAAAAGCATTGCTAGGTAGGTAGAACTACCTAGGATGAAAACAAACTTTTTGATACTATTGTTTTGGTGCGAGGAAGAGCTGTAACATAGTTATGGATCAAAAGTTAGGTCTCTAGAAGGTTGGCCTATTTTTTTGCATCATTATGACCTCTAAAAAATATCAAAAACATCGCTAGGCAAGTAGAACTACTTAAGATGGTAACATACTTTTTGATATGCTCATTTTGGTTTGAGGAAGAGCTCAAATGGATCTGTTGGTTAAAAGTTATGGCCTTTGAATGGTTCATCTATTTTTTTCACATCATTATGGCCTCCAAAAACTATAGAAAACATTGTTAGGCAAGTAGAACTACCTAGGATGGTAACAAATTTTTTGATTCAATTGTTTTAACATGAAGAAAAGCTCAAACAGAGCTACTAGTCAAAAGTTATGGCCTTTGAAAAGTGGGCCTTTTTTTCTACAGCATTATGGCTTCTAAAAAATATTGAAAACATTGCTAGGCAGGTAGAACTACACTAGATGGCAACAAACTTTTTGATATGGTTGTTTTGGCATGACTAAAATCTCTAACAAAGTTATAGGTCAAAAGTTATGGCCTCCAAAAGGTTGACTTATTTGTTTTGCATCATTATGGCCTCTAAAAAATATTGAAAACATCACTAGGCAGGTAGAACTACCTGGAATGGCAACAAATTTTTTGATACAATCGTTTCAGTATGAGGAAGAGCTCAAATAGAGATAAAGGTCAAAAGTTATATCCTCTTGAAGGTCAACCTATTTTTTCTCATCATTATGGCCTGCAAAAATATAAAAAACATCACTAGGTAGGTAGAACTACCTAGGATTGGAATAAACTTTTTGGTATGGTCATTTTGGCAAGAGGAAGAGCTCAAACGGAGTTATAGGTCAAACATTATGGCCTCCAGAATGTTGGCCTATTTTTTATATATCATTATGGCCTCCAAATAATATCAAAAATATTGCTAGGTAGATAGAACTACCTAGGATGACAACAAACTTTTCCATACGATCATTTTGGTATGTGAAAGAGCTCAAACAGAGCTATGGGTCAAAAGCTATGGCCTCTATAAGGTTGGACTATTTATTTAGCATCATTATGGCCTCTAAAAAATATCAAAAACATTGTTAGGTAGGTAAAACTACCTAGGATGGCAATAGACTTTTTGATATAGTCATTTTGGCATGAAGAAGAGCTCAAATGGAGCTATGGGTCAGAAGGTATGGCCTCTAAAAGGTTGGCCTATTTTTTGGCATCATATGACCTCTAAAAAGTATCATAAAGATTGTTAGGTAGGTAGAACTGCATAAGACAACAATATGCTTTTCAATACGATCATTTTTGCATGAGGAAGAGCTCAAATGAAGCTATAGGTTAAAAGCTATGGCATGTGGAAGGTTGACCTAATTTTTTTCATCATTATGGCCTAAAAAAATATCAAATACATTGCTAGGTAGATAGAACTACCTAAGATGGTTACAAACTTTTTGATACGGTCATTTTGGCATGAGGAAGAGCTCAAATGGAGTTACGAATCAAAAGTTATGGCCTCTGAAAGGTTGACCTATTTTTTTTTACATCATGTTGGCCTTTAAAAAATATCAGAAATCTCTTTAGATAGATATAACCACTTAGGACGATAATGAACTTTTTGATACGGTCATTTTATCATGAGGAAGAGCTCAAATGGGGCTATCAGTCAAAATGTATGGCCTCTGAAAGGTTGGACTACTTTTTTGCATCATTATGGCCTCCAAAAAATATCAAAAACATTGCTAGGCAAGTAACATCACCTAGGATGACAACAAACATTTTGGTACAATCATTTTGGCATGAAGAAGAGCTCAAACAGAGCTATAGGTCAAAAGTTATGGCCTCCAAAAAATATCAAAAACATTTTTAAGTAGGTAAAACTACCTAGGATGGAAATGAAGTTTTTGACACAGTCATTTTGGCAGGAGAAAGAGCTCAAATGGAGCTACAGGTCAAAAGCTATGGCCTCTAGAAGTTTTTTTTTGGGTATCATTATGGCCTCCAAAATATATCAAAAACATCACTAGGTAGGAAGAACTACCTAGGATGACACTGAACTTTTTGATATGGTCATTTTGGCATGAGGAAGAGCTCAAACAGAGTTACATGTCAAAAGTTATGGCCTCAAAAGGTTGGCCTATTTTTTTTGCATTAGTATGGCCTCCAAAAATACCAAAAGCTTCGCTAGATAGGTAGAACTACGTAGGACAGCAAATTTTTTTTGATACGATGATTTTGGCATGAGGAAAAGCTCAAACGGAGCTATGAGTCAAAAGTTATGGATTTCAAAAGGTTGGTCAATTTTTTTTGCATCATTATGACCTCTAAAAAATATCAAAAATAGTGTTAGGCAGTTAGAACTACCTAGGACAGCAACAAACTTTTAGATACTATCATTTTAGCATGAGAAAGAGCTCAAACAGAGCTACGAGTCAAAAGTTATGGCCTTCAAAGGGTTGGCATATTTTTTCTGCATCATTATGGCCTCCAAAAACTATCAAAAATATTTCTAGGTATGTAGTACTACCTAGGATGGCACTGAACTCTTTGTTATAGTCGTTTTGGCATGAAGAAGAGCTCAAATGGAGCTACGCATTAAAATTTATGGCCACCAAAAGGTTGGCCTTTCTTTCTACATCATTATGGCCTCTAAAAATTATTGAAAACATTGCTAGGTATGTAAAACTACACAGAATAGCAATGGAATTTTTGATACAGTCATTTTGGCATGAGGAAGAGCTCTAACAAAGTTATGGGTCAAAAGTTATGGCCTCTAGAAGGCTGGCCTATTTTTTTTGCATCATTATGGCCTCTGAAAAGTATTTAAAACATCGCTAGGTAGGTAGAGCTACCTAGGATGGCAACAAACTTTTTGATATAGTCATTTTGTCATGAGGAAGAGCTCAAATAGAGCTATAGGTTAAAATTTGTCTTCTTGAAGGTTGACCTATTTTTTCCTCATCATTATGACCTAAAAAGTTATCAAAAACATTGAAAACATGACTAGGTAAGCAGAATTACCTAGGATAGTAACAATTTTTTTGATATGATCATTTTGGTATGAGGAATAGCTCAAATAGAGCTATGGGTTAAAGTCTATGTTCTCTAGAAGGTTGACATATTTTTTATACATCATTATGGCCTCTAAGAAATATCTTAAACATTTCTAGGTAGGTATAACTTCCTAGAATGGTAATGAACTTTTTGATATAAATTTTTTGGTGCATGAAATATCTCAAACAGAGCTACGAGTCAAAATCTATGACCTCCAGAATGTTGGCCTATTTATTTAGCATCATTATGTCCTCCAAAAAGTATCAAAAACATTGTTAGGTAGGTAGAACTACCTAGGACGACAATGGACTTTTTGATATGATCATTTTGGCAGGAGGAAGAGCTCAAATAGAGGTATGGGTCAAAAGGTATGGCCTCTGAAAGGTTGGCCTATTTCTTCTACATCCTCATGACGTCTAAAAGATATCAAAAGCAATACTAGGTAGGTAGAATCTACCTAGGATAGTAAAAAACTTCTCGATATGGTTGTTTTGGGATGAGGAAGAGCTCAAACAGAGCTACAAGTCAAAGCTATGGCCTTCAGAAGGTTGGTCTATTTTTTTCATCAATATGGCCTATGAAAAATATCAAAAACATTACTAGGAAGGTAGAACTACCTAGGATGGCAACAAACTTTTTGATATGGTCATTTAGGCATGAGGAAGAGCTCAAATAGAGCTACAGATCAAAAGTTATTGGCTCCAGAAGATTTGCTTATTTTTTTCATCATAAAGGCCTCTGAAAAATATCAAAAACATTACTAGATAGGTAGAACTACCTAAGACAGCAACAAAATTTTTGATATGATCATTTTGGTGTGAGGAAGAGCTCAAATAGAGCTACCTATCAAAATTTATGGCCTCCAAAAGGTTGGCTTATTTTTTGTGCATCATTATGACCACCTAAAATATCAAAAACATTGCTAGGCAGGTAGAACCACCGAGGATGACAATGAACATTTTGATACGGTCATTTTGGCATGAAGAAGAGCTCAAATAGAGTTACAGGTCAAAAGTTATGGCCTCCAAAAGGTTGGCCTATTTTTTTGCATCATTATGGCCTCTGAAAAATATCAAAAACATTTCTAGTAAGGAGAACTACCTAGGACGGCAATGAAATTTTTAATACAGTCATTTTGGCATGAGGAAAATCTCAAACGAATCTGAGTCATAAGTTATGGCCTCTAAAAGGTTGGCTTATTTTTTTTTTGCATCATTATGGCCTTCAAAATATATTGAAAACATCACTAGGTAGGTATAACTACCTAGGACAGCAATGACCTTTTCAATATAGTCATTTTGGCATGAGGAAGAGCTCAAATAGAGCTATGGGTCAAAAGTTATGGCCTCTAAAAGATTGGCCTATTTTTTATACATCATTATGGCCTTCAAAAAATATCAAAAACATTGTTAGACACGTATAACTACCTAGGATAGCAACAAACTTTTTGATAAAGTCATTTTAGCATGAGGAAGAGATCAAACGAAGCTACGAGTCAAAATTTATAGCCTTTGAAAGGTTTGTCTATTTTTTGCATCATTATGAGCTCTAAAAAATTTCAAAAACATTGCTAGGCAAGTAGAACTACCTAGGACAACAACGTACTTTTTGATACGATCATTTTAGCATGAGGAATAACTCAAATGAAGCTACGGGTCAAAAGGTATGGCCTCTGGAAGGTTGGCCTATTTTTTTTGCATCATTATGGTCTCTGAAAAATATCAAAAACATTGCTAGGCATGAAGAACTACCTAGGACGGAAATGAAATTTTTGATACGATCATTTTGACATGAGGAAGAGCTCAAAATGAGTTACAGGTCAAAGGTTATGGTGTCCAAATGGTTGGCCTATTTTTTCCACATTATTATGGCCTTCGAAAAATATCAAAAATATTGCTAGGCAGGTAGAACTACCTAAGACAACAACAAACTTTTTGATACAGTCATTTTGGCATGACGAAGAGCTCAAATGGAGCTACGGGTCAAAAGTTATGGCCTTTGAAAGGTTGGCCTATTTATTACGCATCATTATGGCCTCCGAAAAGTATTGAAAACATTGATAGGCAGGTAGAACTACCTAGGACATCAATGAACTTTTTGATACAATCATTTTGGCTTGAGGAAGAGCTCAAACAAAGCTATGGGTCAAAAGTTATGGCCTCTGAAAGGTTAGCCTATTTTTTTTGCATCATTATGGCCTCCAAAAAATATCATAAACATTGCTAGGTAGGTAAAACTACCTAGGACAGCAATGGACTTTTCAATATAGTCATTTTGGCACGAGGAAGAGATCAAATGGAGCTACAGGTCAAGAGTTATGGCCTTCAGAAGGTTGGTATATTTTTTCTACATCATTATGGCCTCTAAAAAATATCAAAAAAAATTTCTAGGTAGGTAGAACTACTTAGGACAGCTATGAACTTTTTGATATGGTCATTTTGGCATGAGGAAGAGCTCAAACAGATTTACGGGTCAAAAGTTATGGCCTTCGGAAGGTTGGCCTATTTTTTCTACATCATAAGCACCCACTAGGAAGGGTATGCAACCGATGAAGTGCACATCCCACTAGAGTTTTGAAGAATATTTGTAATAGTAAATGAATACCATTTTATCCACTCATGGTTTCATGAAAGGCTATTAAATGCAAGTAAGAGTATTCATTTCCATTAAAAGTGGAGAATGTAGAGATTTTTGAAATTGAAGGTAAGTGTTAATTTATATAATATTACACACAATAAGATTACCATGGATGTAATTAGAGTCAATCTAAGCATGGTATGATTTTCTCTCTAAGGATAAGTGATTTACTTTTATTTTTAAATCACTAACATCATGCATGAGGGATATGACATCTTGGGAAGACATGTTAAGGTTTTGAAGAGGTTCATCCAAGGGTTGAATTATATTGTTAATTTTAGCCATTGGCACACTATTGTGAATAGGAGAGATAGTTGGCTTTGGAGATTCATTGGCCTTTAATATGTTGTTAATGTGTCAAGGCATACTATATGTGATAGGAGATGTAGCATTACGATTACTAAAATCCTTTTTCTCACATATATTGTTTTGTAATGGAGAATGATAAATATCATCACAAGATGTATGTATGTTCTCATCACTAGGAAAAGAAAGTGGATAAGTCTCTAGATTAGGATTAGGAGGAACATTATCATCATCACTATATACATAATCATACCAATCATCATCATATTCAATATAGTTGTGATGTTGATCTTTCTTATAAGGAGAGGAAAGAGAAATGCTCTTTCTTTGAATTATAGGTTACAAGATTATAATAGGAGAACTATGATATGTAGGTGCACTAACTATGGTTTGTAAAGGAGGTATGGTCTCATCACTAATAGGGTTGGGTTGATCCTCATGGCAATAAGATAGAGGGTTTTTTTTTCATAAAAAAACATCGTCCTTTTGGAAACATGGCTTATGATAAGTGGTTTTGTAATAATGAATGAAATGAAGGGAACTAACAAACATAAGAGAGAAGTTAGGTGTGTAAGGATAAGGTTCATCTTCCTTGGGAGTAGATATCAACCTAAAAAAGAGTAGATAATTAGTATTAGGAGGCTCATTGTTCTCTAAAGTTGTTTCTAAGGAAGGGCGTGAGGAAAAGGTCTATGTAGAATCTAAGAGAACATCCATAGTGGATAGTGAAAGAGGATATATAGAGGAAACTATAGCTATGATCAAGGAATATTCCAAAGAGGAATATATAAGGGGAGGTGAAGGAGGATCAATATATATAACCAAAGAGGGTTCTAAATGAGAATCCAAAGAGAGATTTATAGTGATATCAAAGGAGAATCTAGAGAGTAATCTAAGATATAATCCAAAGAAGAATCTATTAAAGGTGAATCTAGTGAAGGTAAATGCAATGAGGAGGATAGAAAAAATCGCAAAGGATAATCTAATGGTATTATCAAGGGGAAATCCAAAGGACTTTCTAGTGGATGATCTATATAAGAATCAAGAGATGTGCTTATGGGAGAATCTAAAGGAGGGTCTAAAGGTTCTAAGCATCACTATAACCACCATAATCACCATGAAAATTATATGTTAATTGAAGCTCAAGATCTTCATCATCAATAAGTTCTTATTTTGTAAATTTTTTCCATTCATCTTTATCATAAGAAAAGGGTAAAACATGAGTGAAAAATTACTCATATTCAACATGTAAAATTGTAAGTTAGCCTCATCTTCTTATCAATCTAGAATCAAGATTTCTACTAAGTTTTCTTCTCCTTCAGTTTATGGTACACTCTACAAGTAACTGGTGGGAAGTATTCTATAAGTGACTCATACTTGTCCCAATATTTATTTTTTTGGAAACTTTTATCAATCTAAATTACACCACTAATAAGGTTGTTTAAGCCTTATTACTTAGATGATAGCAGTGGAATCACTTCTAGGTTGTCGGTGGCCTAATTGAGAAGTCAATCTCTAGATTGGGCTAGATCCCTTGATGCTTCACCCAAACTACTATTAAACCAACTAAGATTGAAAATAATTAGGGGAAAAGAAATGAAAAAATTGACTAGGAATGTAAATGAGGTGATGCACCATTAAATGCTTTTCCTCTATTTTACTAAACATACACTATTTGAGTCAAGAAATCTATACTCCTTACACAATGTACAAATTTGACATGACTATCACATAAGTGTTTCATTAAGAGGTTCAAGAATGCATGAAAATACTTAGGATGGTATAAATTGACCTTTTCAATGTACAAATAATGCAATTCCACTTCTAAATCCTCTTCTCTTAAATTACTGCATTCACCTGGGCAGTAATCTTGATCTGAGTAGAAAGAGCTTTCTACTTCTTCATCATTTTCTTCTTTTGGTGTGGGCAGTAGAATATCTTACTATGGCTCTATTTTTGGTGTTGGTATTTCTCTTGGAGGTTCCATGCTGGTGAATTTATTCTTCATCCAAGAGGCACTTGGCTTGAAAGAGCTCTGATATTGCAAAGGAGGATGCTGGGGCCTTTGCAATTTTGGTGGTATTCTTGGCATAGAGGGCTGTCTCCCTCTGGTAAACTCTTGACTCTTATTATATCCTCTAGTCTTGGGCCACGTGTCTCATTCTAGGACTTCTTGGTGGTGATGAGATCAGTTACCATGTGCTTCATAGAGAAGATGTGAGTAATTATGATGCCAAGGCCATTGCATATTTGTGAGCGGTTGCTCCAAATCATTGGCTAATGATTCGAGAGCATCTACATCTTCATCGTCTTTGAAGTCTTTAGTGGGGAGATAATCTATAATTGGTTCATAGATGTCATCCTAGAGGTAAATATCTTTGTCAAAATCAACTATATCCCACCACATCGCTGCGTTGGACGTGAAAATGGCTTTAACATTAGGGTTTTTACAATGGCATTATGGAGCAATATGGCCAGGTTTGTGGTAGATATAGAAAATGGGTTGCTTGGCATGAGGACGGGGAGTGTGGCATTTCTTAAGAAAATGCTGGGGAGGAGCATAGGAATGTTTGTGAAGAAAAGAGTGACACATGAAAGAAATATGGAGGCGATGCTTCTTTTGTTGCTTACATGGTTGAACAAATGGTCGACATCCAAAGGGGGTTGTTTCAGGGAAAATAGGAGCAATTTGAGATGCTTGGTGTTTGGTAAGATTCTGGATGGTTTTAGTCTTAGAGACTAACTGCATGGCCTATTGCTTAGCAAAATCAATGACATCAGATAAAGATAGATCTTCAATAGTTAGATTTTTGAAATCTATATAAGCCATGACTTTATCTATGAGATTATACTGTAAATCATGCAAGAATTTCAGCTTAATCTCAATGGATCCAAAGCTTTTACTTTCATAATCTAATTCTATAAATTATTTGGCAAAATCGTCAAACTATTTTAGATCACAGAACTCCATTTTGAGAAGCCATTTCTTTGATTCCAATTCTCTATTTCCAACTAGAGGAGCAACCTCATTAATTAATAAATGATATAATGCAGCTAAAGGATTAGGCTGATGATGTACATGTTCATGTTGTTCATTTTTAGTCATTGAATCCCACCATTGTGTAACAATGCCCCAAAAGAATTTTAAAGCAAAGACTATAGTACCAACTGGATCTAAATGAGCATTGACTGTGATAACTCTCATGGAGTTACACCAGGTAGATATCTCATTGAGTGGATTTAGTAGGTCATCTATGTTTAGGTACCATGGTTGGAGTTGGACATGGGTCTGTTTCATCATCAAAGTGTTGAGATGTTTCTTATGAGGTTTGAAGATAGAACCAAAATTGACCTCGTATGTTAATGTCAAAACTTATGCTTCGGCTTCTTGATCTTGCTTGACTAAATAGTCAAGGCTTTCTTCAAGTGCTGCTACTTTAGTATCAATTAAAGATAATTGGTTACTCATATTTGTGCAAATGTGGTTGGTATTGTTTGTAAGAATAGTTAGTTTATCTAAACTATTTCTGATGTATAAAACATCTTTACAAAGGTCATTAAAATTTTTAGAGAGATGAGAATTGAATCTAGAAACATAGTTTCTATGCTTGAATTCATTCAATGGTTCAACATCTCTTTGAAATGTGGCAGAAAAATATTGGACAAGTCCTTCTAGCTGCTTGTACATTCTTTTGTGTGGAGGCCATCTTCCACCTTTATACAGATTGACTTTGTTTTCTGTATAAAATTCAAGATTATTTTCTCTTGGAAGATTTATTAAAGTACATGGTAACTGACTCTTTGGGTCAGGTCCTTGGGTAATCTCTTCGTCTTCTATAAGTATATGACTAGTCTTAACAATTATTTTGGAAGAAGAAGTGGATGGTCTGTTAGGAGAAAGAACACAAGAATTATTAACAAAAAGAGATCTAAGAAGAATATTGATGGTTTTACCATCACTCTTATGCACTGTGGCTTGACCTTTCATTTTTGGAGAAACATTTTTCAACCAATCAAGTTTCCTATCAGAAGGGATTTCAACAGACTCTATATGGCCTTTCTATAATTGGACTGTGCCACTAGGTTTATGAGCATAAGGTAGGTATTATAGAATTTTTGGATGGTTGGTGTTAGTCATACTATACACAACAAAAATATTTATAGAGGCATATTTAAATTCACCAAACATATCTAAGCCAAACAAAAAAGTGAATAAACCCAACAATCTAAAGAACTAAACTTAACTTATTTACAACCTTTATTGCAAACTACGATAGAGAGGTTGGAACAAAAGTCAAAACATATAAATTCATCATTAAGGCGACCAAGGATAGATAATTGATAGGCATGTTTAAAACTGACTTGGTGTCTATCACACAAGGCTAGGTATATCATAGGCTTTATATTTCTAGGGATCAATGGAGTAATATGTATATAGAAAAATCCAAAATGGACAAATTTAACATCTTCATGAGATTGGATGTAGTTTATCTCTGGTTCGGGTAATAAAGATAACAAATTTGTCTGAAAATTTCTATTGGGCTTATAACTCAAAGTTAGTTCTACTAATTTGATCCATGGCTTAAACAAAATATAAGTAAGTAGATTTATAAACAAACTTAGATATAAGTTCATACTTCTTACATACTTGTGAAGATTTAATAGCTGGGGGTTTGTATAGAATAGTTTCTTTTTCAAGATTGTCTTCAGTGATTTCAATATCTGGACACTTAGATAACTACTCAGGAATAAAAGGAGGAAGTTCATACATTCCTTCAATTTTAGATTTGTTAAGAATATATAATGTGGAGGACATCTAGGATTTACAAAATTCCATTGATAAGAGATTAAGGTTCTTGTAAGCGAGAAAATTCTGGACATGGAAACAAAGATGCAGAGTAAAAAAGAGCCTATGACAATTAATAACAACCAGGGACTCAATGCAATAATTTTCCTAGAGAATTTTTCAAAGAAAGGAAACTTAAAAGTCTTACAAGAAATTCATACATATGTAAACAATAGAATATCACTATGGGATGTTCTACTGCCCACACCAAAAGAAGAAAATGATGAAGATGTAGAAAGCTCTTTCTACTCAAATCAAGATTACCACCCAGGTGAATGCAATAATTTAAGAGAAGAAGAAGAAGAAGCAATAGAAGAAGTCATCTAATTTGAACAAGCTATTGTACAAGATCTAGGGAGACAAAAACTGGTATGTACTAGTGTTCCTCCCTTAGAAATTCCACAACTAGCTTACCTTACTCATCTCATTAATGGAAAGTTTGCCCAGTTTATAACTATAGAATTAAATGGCAGACTTGTAGATTCCCAAATAGATACTGGAGCTTCTCTATCTTTTGAAAAATCCTAGATCATCAATGATTGGAAGACATTAGATGTTACTCTGGCTTATAAAAGCCTAGATGTTCAAGGGAATAGTTTCATATGTAATAAATACAAACATCAGTAATCCCTCAAAATCCAAGATAAAATCTTCCAATGTGATTTCTTTGCCTTAGATAGGATGCCTATAGATATTATACTAGGTGGTGCTTTTATTGACAGATACTCACCCTATGGATCAACCACAAAGAGTATCATGTTCACTATAGATAATGAAAGGCTCAGGATTCTGTGCCTCTTTTATGCAACTGAGAAATTCCCAAGCTCAATGACCCAAACACCTGAACCAGTAATTCTTGATAAAATCCAAGCCATAGGAGAAAAGGTTAAAACCATTATCTGTTCTGATAACGCTCAATACTTTTGGTCCAAATCTATGCCTGAGATGGACATCAAACTTATCGAAGGTAAGCATATGAAAATTGGGAAAAGAATCCCAATTCTAGCACATGATTACAATAATATGGAAATCTAGGTAAAAGAACTAGAAGATAATGGATTTATAGAAAATTCAACCTCTTCTTTTTGTTGCTATACCTTTATGGTTAATAAGCACTCAGAACAAAAAAGAGGAAAGAAAAGAATGGTCATAAATTACATACCATTAAATGTCATTACATAGCCATTTCCATATCCCATACCAAATAAAATCTATCTATTAGAGAATTTTGCAACATGTAAATACTTCTCTCAGTTCGACTACAAGTCAGGGTTTTATTAGATCAGGGTCAAAGAAGCTGATAGAGCAAAGACAACATTCAGCTGCCCATTTGGCCATTTTTAGTGGACTGTTATGCCATTTGGCTTAATGAATTCCCTATCATTTTATCAAGCTCATATGGATAAAATTTTTAAAGGCACCTCTAACTTTTTATGTGCATATACTGATGATATACTAATTTTTAATAATTCTCTTACTAACCATTACTCCCATCTCCTCAAATTCTTTGAGCTGGTAGAAACTACAGGAATTGTGATATCAGATACAAAGATTCAAATTTGTAAGACAGAGTGCAATTTTCTTGGAATGATAGTCCAAGATTCAAAACTCCAAATCTAGCCACACATCAAGGAAAAGGTTATCAATTTTCTAGAACAATTAGATAAGGCAAAATTACAATCCTTTTTGGGATTGTTAAATTATTTAAATAGCTTTTACCCTAACTCTGGTGAAGATAGGTTTATACTTCAAGAACTTCTCCAAAAAAAGAAAGATTTCCAATGGAATAATGAACACACCATTTCTATCCAAAAAATCAAATCTAAGGTGGCTTCACTTCCAGAACTTCATACTCAAAATCAGATAAATTTTTGGTTTATACTGATGCCTCTGATATTACGTGGGGAGAAGTACTTGTTTGTATATATAATAACAAAGAATTTGTTTGTGAATTCTCTAGTGGACTTTTTAGTACATATGTTCTCAAGTGGATTTCTTTTGATAAAGAAATCTATGCTGTAAAGAAATGTCTAGAGAAGTTTATGTTAAAACTATTGCATCTGCCACATTTTATTGTAAAAGCCAATTGTACTAGATTTTTGACCTTTAGAGAAAAGGATCATGGTTGAAAATATGGTCACGGTAAATATATTAGATGGCAGGCTTTCTTTAATCATTTTAACTTCTTTATAGAACATATTAAAGGTATTGATAATGGTACAACTGACTGGCTCAATAAAAAATTCTCATGCTACACTTATGCATCAACCTATCCCTGGCTTCAATCTAACTAGAATTTACAAAAAAGGATTTTCATCAATGAATATCCTTGTTCAAGAACAAATCCTCAGGGAAGGATTACATTCGAGATATACCCATATTTCATATGTAGCAAGACAATATTTGTAGATGTCTTTAGCAACTCATATTCAAGTAAATCATCATCAAAACACTGGTGTTATCACTATAGAATGATTAAATAGTGAATTCTTATTTCACTACTTCACTAAATTATTAAAGCATCCTTTATGGACATGGATGATCAGGATAAGATCCTCACACAATGAAAACCTGTATAGGTGGGTAGCAAGATACGGTCCTCATTGTATCCATGAAGAGGAAACCCATGATCAAGACACCATGGTTCATACAATCATCTAGAGACAAGTAGAATGGGACAATCCTCACTATCATGCATGTGAATATGGACCCCAACTCTGGCATCTTTCCAGTACATTCCAGCTAAGGTGTCTCTTTCAACTGATATGTGAAGATGACTTGTTGACTGAAGCGGAAGCAATGTTGGACCCACCAAGCTAGATGTCCTCATCTAGCACATCCAAAAACATCTCACTATAGATTAATTTTGAGTATAAAGCATGATGGGACATGACACCACCTTGACAAAGATTCTAGGCAGGACCTCCCAATTGCTATAAATAAGATTCCTCTCTATTGAGTTTGCATTAAATTTTTTTTAAGCTTTTATAAATCTATTAGCCTTTGTTCAAAGAGTATGCTCTTATCTTTCCCTTCTTGAAGGATCTTGATAATCAAAAATTTGAAAAAATATTTATATAAAGAGTGTAATAGTTATTTTTGAGTGATAATAATGAAGTCATAGCCATTCGGCCCCTACCTACTGCCATGGGTTTTCTTGTAATCAAAAGCTCAGAAGAAGAAAGGAGAAAGCATCTACTAAAATTAAAAGATTTCTCTGCATAAACTAAGGAAGATCACTAAAAATGTCCTATAACAACTACTTTTATGCATAATGGTAGATAACAAGATATGAAATTGAATCATTCACTAGATGAGGTAAACAACATTACATAAATTCACACATTACACAACATATAAGTAGGTAAATAAACTTTATTTATTACTTCAAGAGGAATTCAAGTACAAAAATGACCAAGGTTTCACCATAACCAACAGAGGCCCGATACAATGTTTAGACACTAATTTTATGTATGCAACCTAAAAGTGTCTTTACATTTTGTAAATCCCTTTGATTATTATCCACCACCCATATTTACATTTACTCACTATAATTAATTTGTTAATTACCATTTACCCCCTTTTCAACCTCCCAAATCTCCAAATATCTTATAAAATCCATATAATCCAATTTATCCCTCCATCCTAACAACTTACCCTCAATGAAAACCCTGTTGAGCAACTTAAACAACCTTATCCCTAAATTATTCCATGGTTAAAACCATCATATAGTGCATTTTTCTAAGAAAAGATAGAATCATTAACGATCCACCATGATCATTTCTAATTTTGTTTGATTGGTAACAATTACTTATACACGACCTCAAATCAACAAAACAATCCTTGAAATGATGCCAAAAGGTTGACATAATACTTTTGAGATGAGACACTTAGGAAACCTTGTGACATAGACATTAGGCTATCTTATTAATCTATATCAAACCTTTGAATCCTTGGTATCATTCTTTAGAAGTCAGAATACACCACCAATCCATAGTACCATCAAAAAGCATTTCAAGGTTAGTATTGTACTTATTATTAATCATAATTTTGTCATCTATTTTATTATGTGCATTAGTATCATTAATCTACTCCTTAGGTCACTTCTATTATCTTTGGAATTCATTTTCCTAAATCATAATCCAACTTCTTAACATTTTGGGAAATTTTACTAGAATAGACATCGATTTTATTGATCATCATCGAATATAATAAAATTGGTACCTATTTTGTGAATCAACATCGATCCCTATTAGAACTATTTAGTTGCAGAACCCAAGCCAAATTCTACAAATTTCTAGTAAAATTCCTGATCTGATCTACTATCTTCAGCATGCATTCTCATCCTTAGAAAGTATTTATATTTTATTTATCTTGCATTTATCTATTATCTTTTATTCTCATAATCATATGTTATCAAAATTATCAACAATCATTTGTAATTTTCTTTATCTTTATTGTCAGGTTAATTGCTAAAATAGGTGGTTGACATTCATGAAAGGAAGCTTATACATTCTTAAAACTGGTATTTTACCAAGAAACCCACCTTACTACCTTATTAATATATTCTATATATTTTCTCACATGTGTGCAGGTATTCCTTCCCAACCAAAAAGGATCTCTTGCAATTTCTTGATCAATGGTGAACAACCAATCACATAGGTGTGTCTTATCTTGGTTTAAACTATGTATTTCTTTGATTTTTTGTTAGTTCATTTTATAAAAGAAATTCTCATAAAAATTACTTGAACATTTTGGAATGCCTACTGGGACCCTTTTGGGTCCCATAGTTATTCATTTGGCATTCCAAGTTATTTTACTTTACATTTTTAACAAATTATTCATTGTTGTTTTCATAAAAAAGAGAGAATGAAAAATTTTTCTTTCTTTTTGAATCTTAGATGAAATACAGTCATCATCTTGTTTTCTTAGGTAATACACATAACATAATTAGGAGGGTTAATTTATAGTCATAGTCATAATTCTCTTTCATAGACAACCAAACTATGAGAATATATTAGAAAAAAAACCAATCTTACCTAGGTGGATCTACTTGGATTTGACCACCAAGGGAAAAAATGAATTGGTGTTCTAGCTGAGGATAAAGAATTGGTTGATGGTATATCAGCTAAGTACCCAATACCCTTATTGTTATGGCACTGTGCAGTGAGGGGGTAGGCCCTAGTATCAATCCATACACCATCACTAACATAGATCTAGGCCTCACGTATTTTTTGTTATATTAAGGATACCAATCTTAAATAAATTTGAAACTAGCCTTCACATACCTTTTCCTAGGTCCTTTGTTAATCCAAATGCCCCATCATATTGTAAGGCATAATTTCTTAAAAGAGAAAAAAATAGTAACATTTGATTAAATTGTGTTTTATCTTCACTAGAGAGAGAGAGAGAGAGAGAGAGAGAGAGAGAGAGAGAGAGAGAGAGAGAGAGAGAGAGAGAGAGAGAGAGAGAGAGAGAGAGAGAGAGAGAGAGAGAGAGAGAGAGAGAGAGAGAGAGAGAGAGAGAGAGAGAGAGAGAGAGAGAGATTTTAACTTTACATTTTCTTTGTTTATTTAGTGCTACATGGTTTTAACTAGGAAAAAATCATAGAAATAAACCAATCCATGTACATCATCCTCAACCATGGAACATACACACGGTCCTCCCATCTCTCCCAGATCTATTAGGGAGGGAATTCCTAAATTTTATCTATAGGTATACCTTGACTATGCCAACATATTAGATAATAATCCAATCACCCTTAGTCATTACCTTAGTCCATGAGCTATATGTATTCCCATGTATCCTCTTGCCCAATCCTCCCAATTCATCTATGGCATGCTATCGAAAGGATCATAATAACATTCAAAAACCATGGTATCCTCTTATATTTATCAACCATTATTAATGTCTCTTGATCCCAATATGAATTCCATTACAACCTCAAATAGTAACATGTCACAACCTATAAGTAATCAACCACCACTAGTATTTGTTAATCTTTCTATGATTTTTGTCTAAACCCAAAGTGTTACCATACCTCAACTCATGTCCACTCAACCACATTCTCACTTACTCCAAAATTTAGTGGTCTCAAGCCCTACCTATCTTACATATATTCAAACAAATGTGACCACAAACCCAACTCAACCATTACAACCCATACAAAAAATTCCTTTGTGTCAACCTCTTATAGAACAAAATTTTCCACCATCAATTGATCAACACCTCATTCTATCAAAACCATTTACAACCACCTATCTTAATCCATCTCAACAACAAACTCTACCCACTTTATTCTTACAGTATGCAATTTCATCTCAACCAATCATTACCACCTTAATTGGTTATCCCATTTCACAACCATTTCCCACTTTTCTTCCCCCTCACTAGAAAATATAATGTCCATAATGGCCTCATGTATATCCACATATATAGGATGGTTAACCTCAAAGCTTTTACTTCCAAGAAGAATAATATGCTCTCATACAGGAAAATATGTAACAAACCTATCAACCTAACTGTCCCAATTACAAATCATCCAACACAATGGGAACTACCCAAATTCATTAAATTTCAAAACAAGGAGGACCCTTAGAAACATATCAGGGCCTTTAGACATGCATGTTACCTTATATCCCATGATGATGATCTCCTGCTAAGAACATTCCCCATATCACTAGCTAGATAAGCTTTGGATTGGTACAATTCCATTTCATAACACTCTCTATTCTCTTTTGGCCAGCTAGCCCAAATATTCTTAGAGAATTTTTTGATCAATATCACAAGGAAGATACCATCACTAATTTATACACCATTAGGAAATTTGAAGATGAATCAATTGTAGATTTTGTTGCAAGATGGTAGGAAGTTATAAACCAATTATCATTTTCCCTCCCTTAGATAGAGATGATCAAAATTTTCTCTAGGTCATGTGTAAATCACATTTCATCTGTGCTTCAAGTCTAATATTTCAAGACCTTTTATAAATCCTTTACCATGGCCCATAAGTTGAAAATAGAAGTCTTAGAAGAAGGAAAGGTCAAATTATGAAATAAAAAAATTAAACCTAATCCTTCAAAAGGGTCTAAAAATTCTAAACCAAAAGGCACAACAAACATTGTTGTCCTAAAATTAGTCCCTCCTTCAACAACAAACTAATCAAGTCCTTCTACTTCCTAGACACAACAAAAAAAAATAACATGATTTCCACCTAGACAATACACACCCTTGGGAGAATCTTATGCCTCCATCCTAGACAAAACTTTGGAAGCATAAGTTATTGATCTCCCTCCAATCAAGCCCATTGATGACTCTCATCCTAAACCAAATCGATATAAAGAGAGTGAATTTTATCCCTAGCATCATATAACTCGTCATGAGATTAGTAGATGTCAATATTTCAATAGCTTGGTTTAGAACCTTTTTTATCGAGGGGAAATATAATTAGAAAATCCAAATGCTCCTCCAAACCAATCTCTCAAAACTTTAGCCAATCATTCACAAATCATCCATCTTCATACAATTCTATATAAGCAAACACAAGAAACACCCAAGATCAAGAAGACCATGCAATAAACATAATTTATGATCAACTTTTACCTAAGGAAGTTGGTAGCACACTTGAGTCATATTTTGAAGAAATAAAAATTATAGACCTCCTTACAGGAGATACCTTAGAACAATATGAGATAGTTAATCCTATTCCTATTATCCATTTAAACCTACCCAATATCATTAAATGGGATCCTATAGAGGAGGTGCCATCTAAACATGCTCAAGACCACTTAAAAAAGATGGAAGATAAAAGGGTTAGTCCATCCACATGGGATAAATGCCTTAGTGTGCCAAAGAGCAAAGCCCTACAACACCCATTCATAAGGCTTGAACTCCCCCAAACATCCACAACTGAATATACTCATAAATACATTGATGTGACTTCCAATAATGCTCAAAAAGGGAAGATGACTATGACCCAAGTTCAAAATAAGCCATCCATATAAGGGCCTCATCATTCCTCTAAACTAAAGATCATAATTACAGAACCACATCTCAAAGGACCCAAACTAATTCATAAGAGTCCTCCCATTTTGTCAACTCCAACACTCCATATCAACCCTTCAAGTTTTTATTACCCCATAAGATTATCTAATATGCCTATACCTCCCATTAGTACCACTTGTACAATTAATAATAAAAATGAAGGTATAAAAGTAAACATGGTCTAAAAATTAACACTTTATAAATGACAAAATCCCATAAAGACCCATTGTGGGGATCATGTTCTACCATGCTCTACCAACTTATGTAAACATCCCTCATCACATTACCACCCATAAAGTTTGACAATCCTCATATCCAAACACTAATATGGTACATGAGAGATAAAATATGTGCCTACCATAGGATACTAGGACATGATACTAAAAGATGCAATGCTCTCAAATTTATAATCCAATATATCTTATAAAAATAAGATTCTTAATGTAACAATCTTGTCTTAATCCTCTCCTCTACTAAAACACTAAATCCACAACTGTCTCTATGACTATCATGATATATGCCTTAAATAATTTTCAATAAAAATCAAAATAAGCATAAAAAAGCATGGTTAATACCCCTAACTCCAACCATGACAAACCTCTTTCCAACATTCCCTCAATTCCTCCAAATACAAGGGACCTGATAACTTTGAAAACCTATCCATTCTTACAAATTGATACAATACACATAGCCACACGATCTCAAGCACAAAGCCCCAAAACCTAGAATCCAAATAAATTCAATGTTTCCATCTCAAAGGCTCCTACATTAACTATAGAGACCCCCCAGACATCCATTTTAATACCAAAAATATCCATTTTAGGGACAACTAAGACTAATAATTCCTCAAAATTAATATATATATATATATATATATATATATATATATATATATATATATATATATATATATATATATATATATATATATTGGTTCTAAAATAACTCCAATAACTACCCATGAATATGTCCTTATTGAACTTATCCAAAATTCCCCACAACACTTCCAAGCTATGATAGAGGCTATATATGCTATCCAAGTATAGCTAGATGAAACCTAACATCTATCATCTTTTATCAAATCTTTACAAACATCCTCATCCATTATCTTTCATGATTCTAAAGTATCCCCACTATAGCTTGAAGACTATGATCTGCCTCTATTCATCACTACCCAAGTTGATCAAACCAGGGTCAAAAGGTTCATGATTGACAGTGGGGCTAGTATAAACATCATCTCATCACATGATTTCAAATATCTCTAGCTAATAGAAACTATTATATCCCAATCCCTAGCTATCCTATGAGCCTTTAATAACATGGTAACTCCTATGTTAAGTACTATCATCCTCCCTATCCAAGTAGGTATATGTGTACTCCCTAAACTATTTTATGTGGTAGAATGGGAATTGAAATATAACATATTAATATGATGGACCTAAATTTTTTCCACATGCTTCATCCCTTCCACCTTACATCTATGCCTCAAATATGAGTACAAAGGTAAAATCTATACTATCCCAACAAATCCTCATCCATTAAAAACATGTAATTTAACCTATCAACATAATAATGTCTTAATCCCCATAAAAGACTGAATTCCATCATAATCAAGAAGTGAAGCATCATCCAATTTGATAATCCCCTCATCCCAAATTCCTAATGACTCCCTCAATTCTACACTCCAACAACTTTCATTGGGGGAATATCAATTATTGATGGTTAACAACCTACCTACTCCTCAATAATATGGGTGCCCAAACAAATAACACCTCTATTATCCCAACATTAGATAGGTCATCCCCTTTGGTCCTCTTCACCTCCATATCCATTTAATATAAGGATGGATTGAACAATCTCCTTTATATCATGAAAATCAACCTTCATATTCTGAAATAAACATGATAGGCAATGTAGACACCTAAATCTAGCCACCAATAACCTCTAATCCAGGTTTTGACTAATTTTCACCTAAAGTGCATAATTTGGCCTAAAAACACTAAATAATGATAAATTATGTGAAACTAACATATTCAAGTGCCGATTTTGGCCAGGGTATCATTAAATGTGGCAAGGCAATTTATGGGCCAGCTAAATTTGATCATATTATTCTGAGTCAAAATGCCAATTTTGCACCTAGGTGCTCTGAATTGCTCTTTCCTATTAAATATGTTACACAAGATATGTGCCTTTGTCATTTTCTATTTGTAAAATCCGAAATGAGAATATGGTTCCAATGCATCTAACATGGACTTCCAATTCCAATGCATTTGAATTTTCGACCAATAACAAGGCATTTTGATCAATTTGAGTAATTTGTACATAAAGTGCTTAAACATGTTTAAGAGCTAAATAAATCAAATTAGAGCCTAATAAATAATTCCATGGAAACTTATTTAATACTTATTTTTATAAATGAATATTGAATATCTGCATCATTAGGTGACCTCATTTCTTGGGAAGACACCCCTAGGACATAAATGCCATAAATATCAAGATTCATGCCCTCCATGCCTCATCAATGACTTCCATGATGCCCTTCATGCATCTTAATTTCTCCTTTTTACAATGTCACGATGAGGATAATTACAAACTTAATTCCAAAAATTGAATTAATCCTCAACCACACATCTCAATCTTGAGATGGACAATTCAAGTTGATTCTAGACATTCTCAAAAATCTATAAATATAGAGGTCATAAACATCATTTCTAAGACATAATTATACAAATTTATAATGTAGAATTGATTACAAATATTAAATCAATTATTGTTACCATGCCAAATTGATTCCAAGCCAAGACAAGCCACAAGTCAAAGGTGTCAAGGAGAGATGGAGGTAGCCAAGCTTCCATTGCCAACGACTTCATGAGAACAAGCCGAGCAAGCCACTACAACAAGATATTTGGAGCATCGAAGGAAGGTAAAAGAGGATTTATTTTGAATTTTAGTTGTCTATTTTATTTATGTTTTTTAGCTAAGATCTCCCTAGTGTCTAGGCCTAGAGATGTTATGCTAGTTAGTGTGTTTCTTTCATTTTGTTTTCATTTTGGAACTAACATGATACTAACTATCCTCTCTTGAGTCAAATTCCTAGTTCACAGGAAATTGATCCTCTTTTTTGGATTCAAAATAAGCTAAGTAGTTAATAAGATATGTTATTTTTTTGGTATAGACCTGATCAACCTTCACCACATGAAAAACCTTTTCCTCATCAAGATTTTATGGATCAAACTGAATGGATTGAAACATTTCTTTCAATATGCTTGTAGAATTTCCTTCAAAGGGTTAAGTCTCATCCTCTTTGAGAGGTTAAGGCCATTATATGTTTTTATTTTCTTCTAAGAGTGAATAAATTTCTTAAAATAGATAAATAACTTGATAGCCTTCCTTGAGAACATCAAATAAATCAAATTCAAATGAAGTAGCTTCATGGAGTGACAAAATTGGAGAGCTTCCATATTCTTACTTGTTGGTTTACTTGACAAAACTACCTTCCTTATTTTTTATCAGACCATAAACTCCATATATGAGAGAATAACTTAATCTGAAGACTTTAAACAAGTCCTCCAACTGAACTTCACCTTGTACTAGCTCATTTAGATATTCTTCGAGCTTGATATGAGCTAATATAGAGGTAGCCACAACAAAATTTGAGAAGGAATTAAATTTTCTACCTCTTTGATCATATTTTTGGGGTTGAAAAAAATATTTATCCACTTCCAATGAATACTTAGGGGTCACTTATTCTACTACATCAACCTGATCAGAAATTTGCTCACAATGGGAAGGCTCATCTCCTTCAAGGTCTACTATCACTTGATCAACTTGGACTCCATCAAGGTCACCTTTCTCTTCACTTTCAAAGACTCATTTACTTCTCTCTTCACTAAGAGGTGTCCCAATGATGACCTTTTCATCATATTCACTTTGAACACTCTTTTGATAGCCTTCCTTAGGATCTCTTATAACTGTAACTTGACCTTCTTCATTGTCCTCCCATAGAACATGTTCTTATTCAAGGATGGGCTATTAAAATTCAAAAACAGGCTTTGAAATTTTGAGATCCATGAGCTTATAAATCCTTTCCTTATATTCATATATCAATACCTTAAACCTTGATATTATTTGGTCTTCAACCTTATCCAAAAGGACTTCCTTCTTAAATTAACCTCCATAATGGAAAGGTTTTAGGTTCTTGAGGAAGGATGGGTGGGGCTTGAATAGGAAAAGGTTCCTCTTTAGCCTCAATTTCCCAATATAAACATTTTCCATTTTGTATATCCCATGAAGTCACCACTTGCAATCTTAAAGGACATTTTTGGGGGCTCTTGGGGAAGGGGAAGAGAGTTTTGTACCAAGATAGCCTCATTATTTTCCATCCAAGTAGTAACCAAACACTTCATTTATTTTTTATCTTCGTATTCATCCCTCTCAACAATAAATTCTTTCCTATTTTGGATGTTTTCTTGGATTGACCTCCATGATGGGAAGGCTTGAGGAATATGTGAAGGACTTGGGAGGTTTTTAAACTCACTTGATTTAGTCTTTTGAGGAATAATGGGTAAATAAAGAGAGGGTTGATGTGGATTAGGAGAAGGAACATGAGGTTGATGGTACTAAAATTTATGACTCTCATGAACCACTAACTTATCTTCTATGAACTTAATTAGGCCACCTATATCCAACATATCACTAGTTAGTCTTTATTGGTTATCTCTCTCAATAGGTGCACACTTACTCTTAATAGATGCAATGAGTCCCTTATATTCTGAATGAGATGAATAGGGACACTTATACCATACTCTCTTTGTATATAAATATCTATCATATGCCTTTCATAGCCTACAAGAGTTTTTTTGAAGCTTGAGATAAACTGATTATAAATTTACTTATGTTGACTAGGGGTATCATGATATTGACAAGGACAATATATGAAATCTCTTATCCTAGTAGGTGTGATAGAATTAATATCATCAAAAGTTTCACCCTTGAGGAGGTTATTCAAGCCTCATCACTTAAGTGATAGCATGGGAATAATCCTAGGTTGTGGGTGACCTAAATAATGGATTGAACCTCTAGATATGGATAGCTCCCTTGATGCATCACTTAAGAATTACAAACTAAATTATAATTTACAAGGGAAAATGGAGAGAGAAATAAAATCAAACTAAACTAGGGAGGTGATGCACAAAATTATCAACCACTACCACACTTTTACAAATTCATAATGAGCATGGAACTGATCTATTCATAAACTACTCCTAATCTACTCTTCTTACATCAATATTTTAATATGAAGGTAGTAAATGATGATAAGGCAAGGATGATTGGTTTTCAATAGATCTAAAGGACATTGATGAAGTATTTCCTCACTTTACCTTCACAAGACTACTTAAACACTTCATATGACCTACAAGAGTGAGTTCAAACTGTATATAGGTGAGAGAATAAGATAACATGTCAATGATAACTGAATCAACACTAGACAAGATCAATCATTCATGAACAAACAATAGAATACAATCATGAGATAAGGAAAAACCAACTTATGTTTTGATTAAATAGCTTACAAAAGGAGTAGGTATATTATATACTTAAGTGGAGGATCCTTACAATTCCAAAATTAGGCATATACATAACAGTGTGACAAGGAAAGAGAGAAGAGGCATATGATAGGCATATGAAAAGTGTCATCTCATGATGAAATAAGATAAAAGAAATAAAATTGTCAAAGAGATATACAGTAACATGTTAATCACAAGTGTTGACTTGATATGATCTTATCCTTCATCAATGGTGGTGTAGAGTGATCATTTACCTTCTTGGATGACTCATCAACTTCATTCATGAAACTATTCATTCTTGTTTAAAAGGAGTTACAAGTCTATGTCTTGACATATGTCACTCTTGATCATGATTATTGGAGTTTACAACACCCTTTTAGGCCACTTTAATGTCTCTTTCATCTTGGTAACACTGATGATTAGGAATCAAGCTTCTTCAAATTGATAAGAACCTACATTTCATTAAATAACTTGTTTGATTCAAATGGAGACCATAATGACAAGCCTATCTTATATCCTAGGCATAATCCTTTGCTTAAGGGTCATTATCATATCTTTAAAACCTCTAAAACACCCTTTAGGGTATCATTTCACCCTTTTTCAAGCTTAAATTCATCTCCAAGACTAATACACAAGTGCATTAGGCTTGTTAGGATCTCTTGATGGCATACTTGTTCAACACTAGGTGTCTTGAAACTTCCAAATGATGTTGAAATCATTGTATAACTTATTATGAGTCTTTATAATAATCTTCCCCTATATTATATAGGTCATAGGTGGTTTCAATGGATCTCATTAGGTCTCATCTAGTCAAATTCATGAAAAGCCACCCAAAATTTGTATTTTTAGGCCTACAACAGTCATTTCTAGGCCAATTTACGTACCATCTCTGTCCACACATGAAACAAATGGAATATTTAGGTGCTCATGATAACTATAAAATTCACCTTGATCATTTCAAATCCAAACTAATGCATTTGAAGTCATTTGAGGAGAAAACAAAGTCATTAGGTCATTAACAAGTTTTTAAGAGGGTTTTAGGTGTGTAACCTTATTAAGGATAGTTCATAAAGATCAATACCCTAATATATTGAATAATACCAAAAATTGGGAGGTAATAGGGTATATAAACACCTATTAACACCATTGGATACCATGTATATTTTCATTCAACTTCTAACATGATGAAATTGATCATTCTTGGCTTGTCAAATTGTTCTAATAGGTTGAGATAGTTTTTTGATCCAAAAGGGAATCCAAATATTAGTTTTATACTTTAGAAACGTTAAAATAGGCTATAAAAACCTAATATTAAATAATAAAACACTTATCTAAGTGATATTACCTCTCAAAAGTTTTAAATCTTGATATATTCCTTAATAGGTTTGAGAGAAAATTTGACTTTCTAGCCCTAGTGATCCTTTTTTGAGTTTATCTCCATGATCCAAGGGTTAAATCCTATGTGAAATTTTATTATATTAACCCACACACATTTAATATCCATATAAAACCAATCTAAATATAATAATCACATATTATCTTCAAAATTTTAGAGACATACTTGAAATTCTCTATTAGGCCTATGGGTGCACTGTTTAGGTTTCTTGAGTATTAGACCATGAGACCAAATTTAAATTATTGGTTTTGACCATATTTATCATCATATAAAAGTTATATAACTTATTTAATATTAATATTACCTCTTAAAACCCTTTATCATCTTATACAACAATCACAAACATGTTCTTTCTCTATTTTCTAGTGACAAGCATTTAGGTCCTCATTTTGGTCTATCAACTTGTCAACACTTGGGAATTCCATTTTTGATTGGTTTCACCTCCTTAATTCATATTAAAATATTTTACCATATATATTTATGGTTATCACAACTAAAATTACCTTTGTAACTCATATCCAATACATAAAGTGCACATTCATTTAGGTAGACCTGTAGGTCTGTGTTTGCTTCATGACTATAATTTTGAATGTATATCCTCTTCACTTGGAATTTTAACACTTTTATAGTATTAATTTTTTTTATAAGGTTTATTAATACTCAATTTTAATTCTCTATATAACTCTTAATATCATTCCCATCACATATATGGTATTCTGATCATACTACCTACTATAGGCTATAAGTGGTCATTTACGCCTTTTTGGCTATAGGCTTATTGAGATGAATTTTAAAGGATTAAAATTCAATAAAAATTTATTTTTACCTCTTTATATTTTCAAACCCTCAAACAATAGTCATAAACATTCCCTTTTACTCCTACTACATGTGACATGCTTGCAGGTGATCACTAGGCCTAAAAGCTTATTTTTTTCTTATTTTGTCCTATTGATCCAAACTGACCAATGATGTAAATTTTAGATAAAATTTACTATGTTTTAAAGTGTCCTCCATCACCCTTTATATCCACTTGAAACCCTCAGAGTCTTCTTTTTAGGTTCACACGATCCATTTGAGTTGACACCATCCACTTAAGTTGAAAAGTGAGTTAATGGTCTAAGAATTTAGGTTTCAAGTGTTTTAGTTATTTGTAAAAGAAAGAGGACATTGGATTATGCATTTAATATTCCATGTACACTCTTGATTTATTCCATTTGTGTCAATATTGACTTACAAGTCTGCAGACTTGTAGGTCCACAAAAACCCTCTTAATCTTGGTCTAAATAAAGTATCAAAACTCTTAAATTCTAGGGCTTGTCACCTAGAATGAATTATTGAATATGGTTTTCAATAATATCTAAATATGTTTCTTTCCTTTATGATAATGAAAAATTAATTATACATTCACATTTGATCGAGGTTATCCATTATGGCTACAAGTTCCAACTAGCTCAACCATACATGCATAGTTGCCTAAATTTATTTAAGTTCATGCATCTAATGATGATTATAGAGGTATGATGGGTATTGATAAATTTTAATCAATTTAAAACCATCTCATTTCATTCTTCATAAACACCAAGACACTTCACATCCCTTATAAACTTGATTGTCATGCTTAAACTAACAACTCAAAGCTATTTGACATTACTCCAAACATGAACATGAAGAAAATTGAGAAATTATGATATTAAATGGGTCAAAGAGTGATAAAAATACTTTCCAAAATAATATTAATTAATTAATTTAACTTTAAAACCCTACATTTGGAGAAAATTGACCCTATTGGAGTTTTGAGTCATTTTTCTATACCCTTAACTTCTTGACGATTGTTCATAAAATTAAGGTGCCTAACTAGAGAAAAAATGCCACAAAGTATAAGGTTATTAGGCTCCCCTCCTATTATCAAGATCCTATATTCCAAATTTCTCTTTCCTTAGAGTACCATTCATAAATAGGTTTCCTATTTGAGGCTTCTAAGAAGCTCGATGGAGAAAAGAATAGGTTTTCTACCTTGTTTGACTTTGTAGCTCCACTTTTTTCATAGATTTGGGTCTGAGAAGACAATGGGGACCCTTAGAAGAGTTTTTAAATTATCCATCAATAAAAACTCTCTTCAAAAGACCTAAAAAAAATGTTTTTTAATAATCTACCTATTCTGCCCTTTAGAATTGCTAGAGATGATGCACCAGGTGACTATTCAATTTCCCCTAAGTTGTACAGAGGTGAAGAAGTGTGCCAAAATGTTTCACACCTTTATTTTCCTTAAAATTTCTTAATAAATCCTCATTTAAATGTTATAAATGATAAATGGGTAGTTACAAAGTCCATTTGGAGGATGTGTATGAACAAATACAACATGATGTCATTACAAAGGTGTTATATGACATTAAAAAACCTCTATCTAAGGATAAAACATTCATATTCACTCTTTTGTAACAAGTATCATCTCAACATTGGATTATACGATAATACTAAAGTAATGATATACCTTAATCTTGTTAAAACTACATTAAACTCTCTAAATTTCTTGAAAATACAATGTGATTAACTTACTAATTTTGATCCTTGACTAATTTGGTTAGCTTTAGATCATGGTGTTCTTTGAAGGGTCACCACATTGCCTCCTTGAACATGATTCCTCATTGACTTGATTTTAGACTTAACTTTAACTTTGTCAAACTTACCTTCAAAAATTCTAAACACATGAAGGAACTACAAAGAATGATCATGTGATGACAAGACAAAGCAAAAAAAAATGATAATGAAAATGGTGGAATGCAAAGGTGGAGTAGGCAGAGGATCCTAAGGATTCCCCCCACCCTTTGAACATTTGGATATTCATTAACTAGGATTGATTCCTAACCATCAATCTATTGGTTAATTTTAGTATCATTTGGTTGCTTAGAATCTTGTCTGAAAGGGAAAATGGAAAACACTATCCATAAGAACTTATCTTGTAAAGGGGGCCTCTGACCCTCCTCCCCAATACTATCTCTATTGACTTTGTTAGATCCTTTGGGAGGATATGGCTAATGAGAGTAAGGAGAGGTGCTCTTCTAGCTTTGAGACTGTCGACTGCAAGATTAATGACATTGTCCCCCACACCCATGACCCTAGGGGGAATGGTGGGGAGGAGGATTAGGATACTCATGGTTGACTACACGATAAATATTTCCCTAATGTTTTGAGTAGATTTTTATATGGTAGAGCTTGAGTTAAACATTATCTGTTTAACTCTAAATCTGAAGGGTAACATTAACAATCACAACTTTATAGAAAATATTTTTTCCATATCTTCATTATTAAAACATACTTTATTTATAGATTTCTAAATCTGAAAAAAGAATGTCAGTACATAAAATCAACTAGATATGTCATATATTTTAGGAAGTAAGGAGGATTACCCTAAGAGAGGCATCTTCCAAGTGAACATTTTAGGCCTAACAAGTATGATACCATCTCAAAAAGGACTTTTTAAGCTCAATACAAGCTAGCCAAACATTATCAAACATCCAAGCTCAAACATGATGGAGATATTTAAGGGACCATCAATAATTGAGGGCTTCAGTATCAATATGTTGAGGTGCCAATAGATTATAACCCATCCTAGGGGAATAGTGATAGAATGACTTAGCTATTGGCCAGGACCAATCCTTCGATCATGGCATAAAGAGGAAACTCCAATTATATGTAAGTACTCTTCATGTATGGAAATATGTAATTCATAAATGGATTATACATCTTCCTTATTTATACTCAAACTTAGAATTTATCATATTATAAGGAAACAAGTCTTGAGTTAACTTACGAAAGAGGTCTCCAATTGTGTGACTACATTTTTAAATAGTCTCAATATTTTGACCCAAGGGACCATGGAAAAAGGGATATTATGGAATTTCAATGTGGGATACCAACATAGGGATTGATAATTAAGAGAAAGGACATTTTTAAATCCTTCCCCCACTTTAATGAGGTGAGGTTTGAGTTTTCTCAGGCCTTCCAAACATTTTTCATGACAAAAGTTTCCCCTATATCATCCAGGACAAAAGCGACGAGAATGTTATGCAAACCAATACCTTGGTAGACCTTTCTACCAAGTGGGAAACCTTGAGAGATGTAGTGCCTCAATAATTTTTTTTATGCCTCATCCCATTCCAAGATTTTTATGATCCATTTAAAAATGAGAGCAAGCCAAGTTTAATATCAATGAGCTCAAGCCCACTAACTTATTTAGGGTGACAATAAATATCCCAAGAGACTCAATGAAAACCATGGTGCCCTTCAGAATTGGCCTAGGAAAAGTCTCTCGAGAGATTTTCCATCTTCACATAAGAGGTAATAGAAGGATCCCAACAAGATGAGTAGTAAAAATGAGTATCAGTGAGTACCTTAGAATAGATCTAGAACTTCATAACTTCAGTTAATGGTTTGGTGATCTAGAAGGAGATTTTTTTCTCAACTCTTTGAACCACATAGGACCACAAATCTATAAGAAAGGATATAAAATAAAATGGAATGCTTAAGATGTTAAATTAAACCTTATGATAATCCATTTACACTTATATCCATTTAACCAAGGATTTTGGGTGAAAGGGATTGGCGATAGCTTTGAGTCTTCTGCCATGGAATGGAAGATCCAGAGGCAAGGTAAAAAAAGGAAATATATTCCATAGCATATGTAATAGAGTCCTCATTTTCATAAAGAGTGAGGAAGGAGTAATCAATAAATTTCCCACTGATCAACTGGTGATCTAAGTTATGGAGAGAAATACCCTTCACCAAACCCCTACAAGCATGTCTATCTAAAAGATAGTCGAAACCCTCAACATCTAGAACATAAAGGGAAGGCATAAGGGGGCACCCATATTTGATAGATATGTGAATCTCAAAGAATTGGGATTGAGATCCATTGATATTAATAAAATCCCCAACATCTTGAAATGACATATTAATAATGTAAACAAACTTGGGACCAAAACTGAAAGCTTGAAGCATAGTTATGATAAAAGGCCATTCAATCTAATCATAAGCTTTCTTAAAATCAATCTTGATGAATAAAACCTTATGGTTATAAAACTTGGCCCATTCTATACCTTCCTAAACAAAAATAACATTATCCAAAATGTATCTATGTTGACTAAACCCTGTTTGTTCACTTATCACAATTAAGGGGAGCAAATGCTTGATTCTGAGGGCTAGATCTTTAGCTATGATTTTGTAAGATATATTAATCATGGTGATGGGCCTTTAATTGGTAATTACATTAGGGTCACTAGCCTTAGGATGGAATTTGATGTTTCCTTGATTAATGGATGGCCCAAAGAGTTAGAAAAAATAACTTCAAAGTAGACTTTATGAAGATTGGGTCCAAATGTATCCCAAAGGGTTTGATAGAATTCATATGGAAACCCATAAACTCATGGGGCCTTATTAGAGGCCATCTACATGATTTATTCCTTAAGGTCATTGAGGCTAAGGGGACTAATATAAGAAACTCTCTATGATTTTTGGAGATTATAGGGGACCACTTCAAGTCATTGAGAGAAGTAGATGCATGAGTAAAGGAGGAGGGTTAAACAAAAAATACTCCATGACAGTGATGCATAAAATCTTGTAAGATGTTAGGTAATTTGGTAAACTTATTTGAAGTGCATTTAATGGATTTAATTTTATCTGTAGCTTATCTTAAATAAAAGAGAGAAAAATTCTTTGGTCACTTTATCTCCAAATTTCAACTAATGCATATGTGCTCTAAGTTGTGCTCCTCTTGGCTTGTAAGCCTCGATTGACTAGAGCTTATGTCTCTGCATGGTAGTTTGAGTTTGTAGACGAGGGATTAAAGGTGTGGATTCTAATTCTTATGAAACCCTAAGGTATTCATAGTTTATAAAATAATGAATAGACTTCATAATGATATCAAATTATTTATAATAAATCCAAAGAAAAGAGGTGGTATAGGATATTGCATCATCCCACCATTCAATCTAGCTAATGTCCCTTGTGGATCTAGGATCCAAGTTACAAATTCTAATAAGATGACCAATAGTACACTCATGTTTGAGATGGGTAGTATTGAGTTAAAACTAATAATTATGGGATTTAATTTGGGGGGTAATCCACTCAATGATGAAGAAAATAAGATGATGGTCAGACAAGGAAGGGTCTGGGATCACAAAAATAGGTCGATCATAAATAGTAGTAAATAATAAAAGGTATTTTTATACTAATAAGGCATGATCAAGATGCTTAATAACTTGATCTTATCATTGATGAAAAATAGACCATGTGAACCAAGGAAAATTTGATTATATCATCTTATAATGGTTGGGATAAAAAACCCAAGTTTATTTCACATGTAAAACCATGCTTCCTATTTTTATACACACCATATCATGGGGGTACATCCTTATTTGTATTAAATAAATTAAATCATGTTAAAGTAACCATATATAATCAAATCTACATTTAGAAGGGAGTCTACCAACCATATTTAGAACAAGGTGTGTTCTAAAACATCATTAGAGGCATACAAGTTGACTAGGCCAATGATGTGATTACCAAAGTCAAAAAGAGTTCAGAACACTTGATGGGCGGGGTCATAACTCTAAGAAATATTATTTTGAGACAACCTAGGTGCCAAAAGGGTGATAAACCCCTATATCTAGGCTCATGAGAGGTGTCTTGACAAAGGGCCCTAGGGCAGATAGTGTGAGCAATAGAATGAATCAAAAAATCAAAAAAATTGACTTCTTTCATGGAAAAAAAATTCATTTTGGAAAAATAATGACAATTGTACTTGACTATATACTTATGTGTCAGATCAGTGAGCCCTCTAACATTCCAAGAATAAACTATCATTGGGAATAAATAAGTTTCATATCCTTTCCCTCTATAAGATCTAAGAGGGCTACAAACTAATCAAAAGATAAGATAGGAATGACATAGTCTCCAAGTTTGAAAGGCTTCCTTTTGTTTGACACATAATACTCATCTATAGAGGATGAGGGATTATGTGAGAACTAAAGATTAACCTTATGGTTGAGGGTCATAATACCAAGATTTGAATCTAAATCATTCACCCCTAAAATGGGACTTAGATAAGCTAGGAATGGCATAGTCTCCAAGTTTGAAAGGCTTCCTTTTGTTTGACACACAATACTCATCTATAGAGGATGAGGTATTATGTGAGCACTAAGAGTAACCTTATGGTTGAGGGTCATAATACCAAGATTTGAATCTAAATCATTCATCCCTAAAAGGGGGCTTTATGGATGGAGTCGTAAGAGTGGGAGATGGGGAAGAAACAAAATGGGTGACTATTTGAGGAGAATGAGAAATAGGAGGTGGGGGCTTAACTTGAATGGGTGTAGTGAATTTACAAGTAAGACAAAGGATCCTAGTCCCCATTTACGCTGATACATAGTTGGTTGGGGTTTGACATTTCCATAGACTACATTATTATTTATATTAGTGACTATTATCCACCCATCATAATTCTATGGTTTTGAATCAGACGCACTTTTGTCTTGAGTAATAAAAGGAGTGGGGACCATTAGAGGGAATTATTTAATCATATGCATTGAATCTTGATACCAAAAGTAAGTGTTTATTAGGTTGATATAAAGCACATGTAGTGTGAATCAATTATTACCTTCTTGAATCTCAATAGAATTTTTGAGGTCTTTGACAAGGTCTATTTCCACATAGACCCTTATCTAAGGACATGCTACATATAACTTTTATTATTCATGACAGATAAAGAAACCCAAAGGCTTCATAGTTTGGTCAATAAAATTCCACAAAGAAAGAAGCAAGCTTGGAAATTTTACCCACACGGGGATTGTAATTTTAGCTTTTCTAGAGGCTTGAAAATCTTAGGTCTAATGGGAGAAAACAACCAAAGTGTCGAGAATAAAATGAGGGCCATAATTAATAATATATTTTCAATGTTTAGGGTTTGTCAAATAAAATAAGAAGAAACCCTTAGTGAGTTTTTGAACTCCTTCAAATTTCACCCCACGGCCTTGCCAATGGTTATAACCCCATTGCTTAAATAAGCTCTCTAGAGGAACTTGACTCACAAAATAAGAAACCAAAGTAAAATTTTCAAAATAATTACAATCTTTATTAAAATTTGGTAAATATAGAAGCACATCTGGTAAAGGAATATTAGGGTTAGAGTTTATACCTTATGGTATACTTTCAAGACAAACTTTCAAGCTTGTTTTGGTACCATTATTTTTTAGGCTCCCACTGTTAATCCCTACATCAAATAATGTATAAATGGTGGTGTTAGCCATTTAATAAAGGGAAGGAAAAACCTACCAAAGGGTAGAAGGCTAGCCTGACTTAGCACAATAAATTCACTTTCAAAGTAGAATAAATCTTGCCTAGATCAAAAATAAATCGATGGTGTGAAGGATGGATAAAGCCTAAAATCCCATAAACATCTCTTGCTCCATATGAATCTCTTCTATTTTTGTTCAATGCTTATTTATAAAACCTTAGTGAATATGTTTTCAAAAATATGGTGATTAACAAATTTGTTTTTTTATTTTTTGTCAAAAAGTAACCAATTGGTGAAAAATATCCCTTAAAAAATATTTTAGCAACTGGACTAATAGGAGGAGGAAAAGTAGATTGAATAGGGAAATTGGCCCTAGTAGAGGGCTCTCTTGATAATGTTTCTAGCATCAGCCATCCATCTTGACCACCTTGAATAACAAAAGACATAAGCATGCCCAACCAATGTGGAGGAGGAATGAGCATACCTAAATTCATAACATCATGTGTCAATGACACCCATAGTAAAGGCCTAACAACTATCTTACCACGAGCAGATAATTTACATCCCTCATCAAGGTTATAAGATTTATGGTCCCAATGGAGGATAGTGTTGAGAAAAGACATTTTGTAGGATTCTTCACATAATGGAAAGAGTATTTACCCAATGCATAAGTAGGTCATGTAAGTGTTGAAGCTCCAAAGAATTTTTTTCAACTTGTGCCTAGATTTGAGACAATACAAAGGTGAGGACATATACCTTTTCATTAGTTTACTACCATTGTGAAATAATCTCGCTATTGAAAATAATATAGAATTTTATTTATTTTGGCTTAAGTTTACTTAATAGGATAAAACTAAAGATAGATTCAATTGCATAAGACATAACACTCACATAAAAATATGAGTTTAACTAGCATAATTTTACTACTTTATTACAACTTATTATTTATATAAATACTAAAGAACTGAGAAATTAGCTTTTTTTATGTGTGTAGGTTTATGATAGTGTATAATTATCAACAAATATCAATAAAGTGCCCATGAATGCTCATATATGGAAATAGAGTGGTTGAATATCAAATTTAACTCCTTGCCAAAGTCCTCTTTCCCTCACCATAATCAATTGATAAAATAGCACATGTTTCAAGAATGATGTGTAAAATGAGAAAAATAATGACTAATCATATTATTTCCTATGTTATTTTACAACGGATCTCACAATTACCAATTCCAATGTCAAATGTAGGAAAGTAGAGAGGTAACTTTACATATGTGAAACAATGTCCTTCAAATCACTTTGAAATATTCATTATTCATCGATGCCATCATCATATGATAAGATACCACCTACCAGTCTATAATCTAGATAAAGAAAATTACATAACATTTAATCACATCTATTGATGCAAATTGTACCTTCCACACAATTTTTTTAGTTGCTCAGTTATGTGAACACATTTCCAAACTTAGGATGAACACATTGCTAAGCTTTGTATACATTTCTTATATACATCTCGATATAAGATTTTTGGTTTGCATAATTAATTCCCACTTTTAATTATTATTATTTTTAATTTATTTAGTAGTGAAAGGTACATTGCAACCATTATTTTAATATTTCAAAGTTACATTATTTGTGAAACTTATATTATATATAAATTAAAGATTACTTCATTTTATTTACAAGATATCATAATATCTATCAAATATCAAATTAACCTATCAGTTTTAGGAGAAAAAAATTATATATATTGTACAAAAGTTACATGGTTCAAAATTATTTTTAGCTAATGGTAAAGATGATAATATTCCATTCTTTTTATAATATGTTGAGATTAGTGACACATCAAACGACATGATTTGTTTTCACATATCATCTTGATCACATATTCTTCTTCTTTTTATATAGATATTTATTACTAACAACACATAAATCCTTACTTGAGACATAGATTACATTTTTATATAGATTTTATTTCATCTCACAATGTTTATTTTTATTTTTTTAATTTGATATGGTTTTATAGATTTACTATCATCTCACTTTTTTTTTACTACAACATCAATGTCTCATGCACTTGGATAGGATGATCAGGAGAAATTGTTTTCAAATGTCATTAAAATTACATAGGGTAGATTGTATTGAATTAGGAGGATAATACATTATAGAGACATGGGAAGATTTTTTATTATCATTAGTGTTAACATGGTATTGGATAGAAAATTACAATTATTATTATTTTTGATGAAATTGAAACCTTGGTAGATGTTGAGAATAAAAGATGATACATTGCCTAGGAAGAGATGGAACTATTAGATAACACATATTCATCAACTCCACCTATTCATAGTGATCACATTTGTAGTGACTAAGTGGATTATAGTTCCATTAAAAGAGATTGCAGTGATGAAATTAAAATCATTATCAATACAAGTCCTAAAGATAGAATGTTTTTTAATATACAATGTCATTCTCAAACACAAATGTTCTATTAATGCTGATGACATAGCCCAAGTTTCTAGAACTCATGTTCTATAATATTTTAAAATTTATGAAGATAGATTAGGACCCCATAAATTTGGTGTAGTGGTAAAAGATGTGGTATTATAGTGTTCAAACTAGATACAACCCAAAAAACTAATATCTTGGCTAATAAAAATGTAGTTTTTTATGAAACAAGGAGCACCAAAATGATTAAAGGGAGTACTTAATTGGATGGTTCATCCCTTGTACAAGGTGATGAATACAATTTGAAGTTCAGGGAAGTTTTTTTCAAATTCATCCATTTGTGTTCATCTGTGAGAAAATATATTGCATATGAAAAAATTACAAATGTACTTGAAGGAGACATGGTACAATCTAAAGGATTAGATATCAATACCTTTGTTGTGCATGTTTATAGATTATTCATACCTCCTCACAAGTAATGATCCCTATCTTAAGGATATCTCATATAATGGACTACTAGTAAATTGGTTGACATAGATGGTTATCCTATGGATGCTAGATTTAAATAAGTCCCATAAGAGGTTGAGGTCAACATGTGGGATGCATTCAAAAATCAACAAGCCTAGTTGGTATATCCAGTTTATTTTATACCACTATTTACAATCATTCTGAAAAGGTGGTCCAAAATTGAATACCACTCTACCTAATTCATCACATTGAAAATTTGATGATCATATAAAATGGAAAAATATTTTGGATGAAGTGGAAAATGTGGAATATCATTAATTTAAATTGGACTATCTCAAAAAAAATTATATTTCTTCAGTTATATTTCTATGATGCAGAAATAGAGCCTTAAATGAAGATGCCAAAAATAAATTTATATTATATACATTAACAAAAACTTCCATCTTTAATGTGCGTTAGGAATATATCGAGCTACATAAAATTAACTTTGATGGGATGGATACCTATCAAAATGTGTGCCACAAAGCTTATGGGTACTCAAGGATCACCTTCTAAGGTCATATATAATTGGGTAAATGGTGACATGCATGAATTAAATGGTAACACTGGAAATTATAAACAAATTTCAAATACCACTGCAATAATTGATTCCATATCAAAAATCATTAAGATAAATTTAGATATTTATACACATTTGACTTGATCTATAGGACAAGATGGAATCAATGTTCCACAAATACAACTTCATGCAATCTATACCTAAAATTTGATGTGAAATAAGATTAATGAGGCTTAAATATTTGAACCTTCCTTCCATATGATAGCCAAGCTTGAACAAGATAATGAATAAAAAGTTTTAATATGTTTCAATGCAATGAGTAACTTCTTTGCCAAGTGTGATGAGTGTACATATCTATACAACAAACGTAAATACACTACATGCCCATAAGCACTCCAAAAACTTAAAGAGGAAAAAATGGAATAAGGAATACATTCAAACATGTTTTAAACATTAATTTTCATAGGAAAAACCTCAACGATTATTTGGCATTACGCATGATAAAATGGATAAATGAAAACTTCCATACCAAGGACTAGAAATAAAATAGAGTCAATAAGTAATGCTATGAACCTCCCATTTAATTTGACTGGTATGCTCACACATGGACATAAGACTATGGGTTTTGACAACTTTGGCATACCATTTGTTGAATGTGGAGAAAACTACATAGTCACATCATTAGATTTGTGTCTTACGAATCTTAAAGAACTAGTCACTGATGAATATGGGGATTTTTTGTATAGTTATAGATCATCAAAACATCCATTTCATGATGCACTATTAAAAAATTAAGTGTATGAAAAATTCAAAGGGTAGAAGGAAGACATTATCCATTCTGAAGAAATTAGTGATGCTTGTATAAATACTTCATTCAAGAAACCTCCACCAATCCTCTACTTGTAACTCAATGATACCATAATTAAATTTGAATCCATGATGATAGAAATAAGGGTATTCAATAATGCATATATAAGCTGCATTCTAGTGTGACACACTCATGTGGATATAAATGGGAATTTTTGTAGATTAACAACATCATTGAGGAAATTAGACACATTTTTCTTTCCACATTTCATGAACACCCATAGAGCATGCCAAGATGGATCAAATACATTCACTCATTATTTTATTAAGTAAATGTATGACTTCAAGGCCTTTATGGATCCACACTTATTGGATGAAAACCAAAATATAGTGGGTATTAACAAACCTAAGATGTTTAGGTTCTATGTTGTGGATGGCATACCAGTGGTGAAATATAAAGTAACTATAAAATGGTCTCATCCAATCCCAATTTGGCATATAAAATATAATGGTGAGCCAAACTTTCCAAAAATGAAACCTTTTCTAGAACTTTTCAAATATATAGATAATATTAAATATCTAAAAAGGGGATAAAATCATATATTAAACATTTGGTACAAAGTGAAATGGGTGGAGGAAAAGAATATTGGATTCCCAAGCTAACATATGAGGATATGTTTTGTTTGCTTTGGATAGACAGTTTATAGATTGTATCAGAATGTCAAATGTTTTTTTTATTTTGCCACAAATAATCCATGAAAAAATAATGGGAGCCAAAAAATTTCACAAGGAAGTCTACATTAATCAAAGTATCTCAAGTAATAATAATATTTATGTCGGGCCTATTTATGGAATACCTAAATAAGCATTCAATACTTTGATGGATGTGTATGGGGTACATATGCTTTTAATACGACCAATAAATTAAATTGGAAAGATATGGATGGGAAGGGAAAATGAGGATATTTACCTTAAACTGAAAGGTGAGAATGTGTTTAAATAGGTGAGGATTCACTAATGGAAACCTAAATGAGAAAAAAAGGTGTAGAATTGTATAAGAGATTTTTAAGGTAAAAAAAAAAGATAGACCAAAGAAGACAAAATTAAACATGAAATTGATGTGGATAGTGTCATCTGGGTATGGAAACCAAACAAAACATGGAAATTAGGATAAATTAAGATACATGATAAAGGTTATGAGGCCATTAAATCATACCTTGAAGTACTTGAGTAGGGTAATTAATGTCAACTTAGTGAAACTATTGAAGATCATTAATTTTCATGTGGTATTATCTTGGCTCAAGATATGGGTTTTTTTAAATTTATATTTCAAAGGACATTCCAATAAGATCATAAAATTATTCTATTGTTTAATAAAAATGGAAGATTGATATTTATTTTATTTAATTATATATCATACGTTTAAAAGTATGTTAAGACCTTAATAATTTAGTATTATTTATTAAATATCAGTGGAAGATTAATAGTTATTTCATAAAATTATATTTCATAATTGTTGAACTAGGAATATATTGAGATTAATGTCTAATTATGTAATCAAAATATTTTTCAAACTCCAATTATCATTATTATACCTAAGTTTAGGGGAGATGCACTAGTAGTAATGCAATGTAAGTCTAGGAATTTACACACTTTGATGTGTGTTTTAAGCACATAAAAAAGTTAATTATGATGCAAAAAAAGAGGGTTATGAAGCATTGATCCACAAAGGAATTATGTTTTAGGTTTAGTTTCTTTCACATATTAAAGTAAAATTCTTCCCTCCTAGTGCTAGCTTTTTATTTATGTGGCATCAATTTGACTACATGCAATAAAGGAAAGAGAGGATTAAGAATTATAATTTGGACACAAAGAATGTAAAGGTGAAAGGTGCAGATGTGTGGATGTGGAAATTTCTCATTGTCTCTAGTTCACAATGTCATATAAAATTTAAGTGATTTTATTCAAAATTAGTGGATCCATTGAGCCTTTATCTTTGTTCTAAATTTACTTCACATCTGTGATACCCCTATAGAGATTTAATAAATGTGTTATAGTTAAAAAAATAATGAATCACATACAATACTTTTAATATGCCTATAACATCTAATGAGAACACATGGAAATTATCATGAGGCCACATAGTAATAGAGTCATGGAGGTATATTTTGTTCTTATTGAGGTGGTCTCAATAAACTATATAGATTCATTAAAACTTTAATTCCCCTTTATATCTCCATATGTATTCATTTTAGTGTGCAAAATATATCAACATACCATGATCATATCTCAAAAACCAATAAAACCAATAAAATGTTTAAATAAACCTATAATAACAAACTATAAATACATGTGGTGATTAGAATAAGATCACGGGGTCATAGATTCATGAACTCTCTTTGATAAAATATCAAATTAAATTAAATAGGGCCTCCATCGACATGTAAATTTATGGATTTCACATTAAATTGTGACTGGGTCCATTATTCACGAATATTTTATTTTGAATTAAAATAAATGTGAATCTTGATTTAAGACATACAATGTGGAAAAAAAGTGATTAATTATTTCACAAGGGTCCATTAAATGTAAAAAATTCAATTTTAGATAAATGTATGTGGAAACCACTTTGGTTTTATAAGGGTTTAATGGGACAATTTTGTATTTGATAACAAGTGTTGTCGAATACTTGTACATGGTGTAAATATGTTTTACATTGGTGAACTAATATTTATGAATCTTACATGTCATAATGTGATTGGATAATATGAGGTAAAATATGGACAAATATTAGATAGTGATATGACAACTATTAGGTTGTATTATGACAACTATGGGGCATTATGTGATTAGGAATAATTATTAAATAATTGGAATCTAATTTTGCACTAGTTGGAATCTAATAATAGAAACTTTGGAATCCAATATCACAATACTTAAAATTAATAATAACAATATTAGAATATGATATCATACAATTTAAAAAATAGAAATAGTAATATAGAAATCCAATTTCAACAATTATAAAAATAAAAATGGTAACATTATAGGTCCATATTCTTAGACATATGTTCAATTTTAATGAAATGATGGTTAATCAATACAATGGACCTTTCCTCTCATCCCCCTCCAATTAGGAATAGACATGGAAAGTAAAAATTGTTGGAGAGGCTAGAGATGGAGTAATTGGATGATATTGGGGATGGATCCCAATAAGATCTAGAAAATATGTTATGTGGTAGAGGTAGGATAACCCTAAGATAACAAGGTTAATAGTATTGGACCCTAGGGGCCATTCATGATTTCTATTTTTGTGATATTCTTAAGTATAAGGGATTTGGTTGGTTGAATTTTTAGTTCCTTTGTAGGTTTGTGTTTTTGGGTCTTCTTTTGATTATTTCATGTTTGTCACCAACATTTTATAGTTTTTTTCCTTGTAATGATTTCCTTTTATTTTAATAAGATAGGTGACGGACCCCAAACCTATTATACATATCATAAATATATATGTACATATGATATCTAAAAATATTATATTATCATATATAATTATTATTTTTATATATGCTATATAATTAATATATAGACATGGATGAAAAGTTCAGTGACATGTCACATATGTCAATGTGTTTTATCAAATTTTGGGAACTAAGAATATGCTAGACATTTGACAAACAACTATGTATAATATTAATGTTTTAGATATGAAATAAATGACATGAAATGATTTGTAACTTACTAAATCTATAAATATACTAAATATGTAAAGTGCAAAGGAAAATATAAACTTAGATGTAAAACTAAGATATAGACTGTTTCTAGAACTAAAACTGATGAGGCTATATTGAGAGTGTGGATATGTAACAGGAGCTAGCAAAGATTCAAGACAACAACACCCTAATTAGATAGTAAATTAGTGCATTTTTATCTCTAGGGATCACCGATTGCCAATATGTAGTAAACATATGAGATTTATAGGTTAGGTTTTTCTTTGCCTATTTATTTTGTGGACTATTTGAGAGCTTCCAATCTGATACAAAAACCACTATGTAGCTTCTTTTATCTTGTAATCCTAGTTTAATGACATAGGAAGATGAATGTAACATGAAATAAAAATGGGTTATCAGTTGAATTTTTATTTGACCCAAATACCCACTATGTTGAGTGTTATCTACATACCACTACTTTGAAGAGGGATCAAAATCCATGTAGTTCTTCCATGCAATGGTGGTGTGTGTGAAAGACTAGTGAAAAATTCTAGATACTAGTGTAATCCTGGTGTGATTAAGTGCTTAAACTATGACTTGTGACCTTATAAGTGTATTGATACTTTAGCTCAAGACTACTAAGGTAATATGTAATCATAATTGGGAGAAATAAGAAATTTTCTCTCAATGTGCAATTATAATTTTGGTTTTAGTGTGGAAGACTCTTATGTTATTTTTTTTTTAATGTAGATTTATAGTGGTATTTTTAGAATTATTTTATATGGAGATTATTAAAATTATGGGCTAACCCTTTCATAACTTGAATTTTTAAAAATAACTATTATTTGGAGGGAGGACAATAGTGGTAGATTCAGATAATAGAGCAGGGCCTTGTTGTCCAATAGAACATTGTTATCCAATGAGCACAAACAACTAATATGGGTACTAGGAATAGTCTACATGTGAACCTAAAGTATTTTACATGAGGAATAGGTACATTTTTAAGTCATTATTTTAATTAGAAAAGTTAGTCCTTCATGCAAGAAGTGAAGGGAAATGATCAAAAGGCCCTATAATAGGTCAAGAGTTAAGTGTGTAAAAAGGGTGGTCACAAGTACATTATTTTGGATTAAATGTTGATTTATGTGTCTACACAATGCAATGTATAACTTTCACCAAATTATTTCAATTACTCAATACATAATTGAAACATGTGTCATCTCAATGAAAATAGGTGTCTAGTATCCAATAGCTTCTCCACTAACATACAAAATGCACCATGAGTTGAATCTAAAACTAATTAGATTAATTTTTTTATTACTTTAACTATTTAAAATCTAATTAGATGACTCTAAAACTGATTAGACAAAAAATGGAAAAAGGCTTATTCAATGAAATACACATCCTATATAATCTAATTGATTGATGTAAGATTCCATATGTAGTTATGCATGTGTGTATATATGTATGTATGTAAATATGTATGTTTGTATGTATATATGTATGTATGTAAATATGTATGTATGTATGTATGCAGATATAGATACATATATTTCTAATTTTTTTAAATTCTCATTATTAGTAACTACTAATAACAATCATTATATTATATAGAGACTATATTTTATTTATATATCACTTTAGTATTGTACACTTGAAAAATATATATACCTTCATTGTTCCTCTTAGTTTTGGACCTTTCACACTATCAAAAGGCTCACATATGTTATCTCTAATGCCTAATCTATTATCTCTTAGTTTGGTCAATGTTATTCTGATGACCTAGGCATTATATATTGTTCAAAATGTTATAAACCTACTTATCATTTATCTGTACAAATTTTGTTTGTACATATTTTATAGCTTCCTAGACACTTACATCCTAGTTAGATGCCTACATTGATATGACTATCTTTTGCTGATGTAAGTGTCCAATGCCCTAAAGTCATCCAATTTATCAGCATAAGTGCTTTAATACAAGATATTTATCGATAGGATTGGTATATATGCATGATCAATCCTCATTCAAAACACACAAAAATTTCATACCTCTCAAAAGGCAACCTACTAAGAAGAATTCAATCAAGCATTCAAGTGAGAAAAGATTCCATATTATTTCATATTTTTATATAAGTCATAAGAGCAATCCATGTGTAGGTCTAAATTACTAAAAGATCATGTCATAAGTCATATCTGGAAAACTATAAGATAGGTCATTATTATACTTACTTTCCACATATTTCACCCTTGTTCACACACAAGCCAACACATTCAGTGAGAAATACATTAGTATAAGGTCTTATTTTAAGTAGTGGTAATATAGGTATAATCTATTGATAGAGGGATATTTAGGATTATCTCAACACCATGAGATCACTAACATATTTTTCCCAAGGTCACCATGAAGATGAATATCTAAGTTTTTTCTATTTGAGACAGAACAACCCAATATCTATATTTAAGCACACCAGATAGAAAGCAGAGTAGATACAAGAACATTCTTAGTGTTTGTATCGATATCCAATAGGTATTTAGTACTAGATACCTATGTCTGAGTTAGACACCTATGTTAACACAACTATTTGAGGTTGATGCAAGCATCCAAGGCTACATAGGTACTTAATCCATAATTTGATAGTTATTCTAGAATCTATTTTCAACGTACTTCCTATTTATTTTAGATCTAGACCTATAGCATTTGAACCAACTAATTATCTTGTTTTCATTATCATTGAAATATCTAGCATAGTTTTAATTTCTATTATTAACATATCTTAGTATTTAGATTCAAAGTATTTTTTATATGAGTTTTTAATTAATTATCATGTTCTATATATTTTTATCACCATTGTGCTTATTTATTTCTACATTCTTGAATCTAATCACAACTATCTAAATTTAGGGTAAAACATTTGGTGAACTTGACATTTGGTCCCCAAAACCCTAGATAGTGATCTAGGGTTTCCTGATTCTTTGTTTTTGCTTTCTACTTTCTAATTTCTAAGGATTCCAAATTTAAAAATTAGATTTTGATGCCTATAAATATGTGTAATATGGATGAATTTGTAGCTCATTTTCCCCTCTACTTTGTGATTATAGCTATGGTTTTTTTTTTGTAGTTACACCATTCAATTTATTAACCATCAAAATAAATGAATTAATCAATCTAATGAGAGGGAATTAAAATGAAATAAATACTTAATATATCATCAAAATTCCTTTTGTAATAATATAGAGCTAGCATCCAAATGCTAATATGCATGCTCTCAATGATTTATTCCACCTGGCTCTTTTTCGAGTGATAACTACCATCCAACACCCATTATTTGCCTATAAATTATATTAGATTTTGTGGTCTCTATTGTCACTAATCAGAAAGTAAAATGTTTCAAACCTAATTCATCACCTAAAAATATACAATAGGTGCCTCCTAAGCCTAAACTTGTGATTAAATATAAGGGGTATGGCCTTGTTGACCAATTGAACAACACACATGCTAATATCTCAATCCTTGAACTTCTCAATCAATCCACTATCTATAAGGATATCCTATATGAATCATTGTGTGATACCCAAGTTCTAAGTGATATGAAAACAAATTATTTTTTATATATTATGTAATATCTATAAAAAAATGGAAAAAGTATTACCTTCGATCCAATAGAGTTACCATCCAAGGACATTATTGACAAAGATTCACCTTTGTTCATAAAATTCACTATACATCAGAAAAGAATTGAAAGGGTACTCATTAATAATAGACGAACCCTAAACATTTGTAGCAAAACTTTCCAAGCCACCATGGGTATTAGCACAAATATTCTACATAAATTAGTTATGCATATTAAAGGGTTTAATAATTCACATAGCAGTTGGCCAAATCACATTGGATGTGACATTGGGGCCAAAAATGGTTCCAACTACATTTCATGTGTTGAGCATTGTCATTGATGTCTTAGATTATCATTGATGTCAAAGAGAGAATGTGTTACTAATGCATTAATGATAAATTGATCAAATAGATAGCTTGGAAAGATATGACACTTGTGCAGGTTTGTAAGGAAAAAGAAGAGGTTATGAGGCACCCATAGATGTCTTGACAAATCTTTGGTTTATTTTATGAGCATTTAGAAATAATAACATGCATCTTATAGCTTCAGCTAATCCAAACCATCATTACACATCATTAAGATATATATGAACCAATAAGTTTATTCATTTAATCTAGTTAAGAAGAAATTCAATAATGGTCAAAGTTTTACATGGATATGTTGTCTATAGTTCCAAGAAGCTACCCTAAACATTTAGAGTCTTGAAGTGATTTCTAGCTCAAATTATAAAGCTTCAAATTTGCTATACAAAAATATGATAGGATAGAGACCATCAAGTTTAATCATATTTAATTATGAGGTCATTGGTTTAGAAGATCCAATGGTGAGTGCTTAATCATATATATTGATATCAATGGTGTGTATGTAGTCAACATGTCAAAGGTTACAAGCATTGGTGACAAGTGTCACAACCTCATTAATCCAAAAGAAGATCAATGGTGAGAAATGTTTCATACTTATGAAGATAAATAGTGTGGGAAAATTCAAAGAGTCAACAAAGAATTTCAGACTACCAAGTGGCATAAGTTCATGGACTAATATCAAAGTGTTCAGAAGGCGCATGAGGGTGCTAGGAATTGTAATCATGGGAGTTCTGATTAATATCTAATAATGAGCATTAAAATATAAAGGATTAATTGATATGAGGAGATTTATGGTACATATTTGGTAAATATTAAAATGTTTCATGAGATGAAGTCAACATGTTCTAATTTTAAAATTTTCTTAGTGACCATTGGAATTCAAATATTCAAATTTGTGAGGGAAGACCAGTTTGTAGGTTTTATGCTATAACTTTTGATATATGAATAATTTGACCATGGTATAGAATTTAAATTTGTAAAGGAGTTTAAATAGAATCCATAAATATTTATTTAAAGTTATGAATGTTTGTAGATTAAAATTTATTGAGCTCCAAAGTTTACTATGTATATGTTCATTCTCTGCAAGTAACCTGAGAAGAGTAATTGAGTTATTCTTGATAGTATTTCAATGTTTTAAGATGAAGTAAGTATTGGAACATGTCATATAATTCATGAGGACCACCTATATGGATTATGGAGGTTTTACCAATCCATACTATGTATGATCAAAGGCTTAGAAGTTGATTGTGTGTTTATTCTTGGTAATCATATGTACATATTGATGTTTGGGCTAATTGTACTATAGCTAAAGGGTGTTGTGATGGATGTTGTCACTTAAGATAGACATATAAATCATGTTTCATGGGTATATGTGTTGTTAAAGTGTTCTTGTGTTCTATTTTTTCCCAAAGAAGTGTTAAATAGGTGAATGGGTCTCCATAGGACCTAAAAGGACACTTAAGCCTATTTGAAAGAGGGTACTTATTAAATGTGACCCATGTATAGTTATGGCCAACAAGGAAAAATGTGAACGTGATATTCATGAAGACTCTATAAAAGGTGAGACCAAATATGATGGTTTATAAACTTTTGGAATATACATTAAGAGACTAGTAGAGACATGTGTGAGTAGAGCATGTGTTGAGAGTGTAAAAGATAGAGAAAAGAGGCAGGTTAGAGTGCAGTCTATGTGTATGAAATTCTGGTCATGTCTCTATTATGATTACAAATTCAATATAAGTTTTTTCCTAAGGATGAGTGAATAAGATTAGGGTGATCCAAAAGGGTTATTTAGATGCATTGCTTGTGTGATAAAGGTTGAGAAAGTGTGAAGGGTGAAAGAGAGGTGTTATACATTGTGTCTCCATCATATTTAAGTGAAATCAAAGTTATGGAGTGATTGATTTCATAGGTGTTATGTGGGTGCTTCACTAAAAGGGTCTCTTGTTTGTGATCATTGTATAAGACAATTATTTCATGTGTTTACATGCTTGATAGTGGGTTTTATTCCCCATGAGGGTTTCCCACAAGAATCCTATGTTATGTATTTGATCTTGTGTATTCTTTGAATGTATGAGTTCTCTTGTTTAAGTTTCTTGATTAATTTTATATATTCTATTTGATTAAGAGTTTGAAAGGATCTAAATTCAATATTAAAATATTTGGAGTCATTGATTCACCCCCCTCTTAGTGGTTATACCTCCAACAATTGGTATCAAAGCCAAGACCTTCACTGTAAGTTTAACCACTTGAAGGTGATCCAAGGTATAATATGGAAATTCAATAGATGTAGGGTTTCTCTATAAATCAATCATCAATGTTCAATTTGTCCAATTATATTTTTTAGAGTACAAGGATGAATACCTACATTATGTTAGTAGGGTTTGAAATTTGGCAATTTATTATGGATGGATATTCAACCCCCCTAAACCCTCCAACTAGTACATCTGATAAGAAACTATGTGAGAACAATTCTAAGGAAATGAATGCCATCAACTTTATATTTTTAAAGACTGACTACACTAAGTTAATTCATTGTAAATCTAAAAAAAAATATGGGACAAATTGAAGATCATCTCTGAAGGGGATTTAAAGGTCAATTTGGCCAAGTTATAGATTCACCAGAGATAATTTGAAAGTCTCAAGATGAAGGAAGAAGATTATGTGTCATCCTTTTTGCAGAGAGTTGATGAGATTGTAAACATTATCAAAGGTCTTGGAGAGAATCTTGAAGAATATATAATATTGCAAAAGGTATTAAGGTCTCTCTCCCTTAGGTTTGATTCTAAAGTGTCTGCAGTAGAAGAAAGTCATGATCTTACTCAAATAAATTTGGATGAATTACATAGCATCTTTACTGCTTATGAGATGAGATTCAATGATGACAAATTACCAAATAAGGAAATAACATTCAAGATAGAAATGAAGCCAAATAAGAATAAAAATCAAGGTATGGAAGTCAAGTATGATGAGTTATCTGATGATGAACTAATATATTTATTTACAAGAAAATTGAAAATAAGCTCAGGGGAGTATAAGGGTAAACTACCTTTCAAATGTTTCAATTGTGGAGGATCATGACACTTTTATAACAGGTGCTCTCATCAGTATAATAATAATGATGATAAAGAGCATGGTGAAATCCAAGATGAAGGAAAGAAGATATTCAAGTCTGATAAGGGGAATAAATTATTTAGAAAGTATGACAACAAGAAGAAATCCTTAAAGAACAAGAAAAGTCCCTACACCAATAAAGATTATAGCTCATCAGATGAGAGTGAAGATAGTGATTCTGAGTTTGATAATGAAGATGATGATCCTATTAAAGATAAATTTCTTCTCATGGCAAGATAAAGAAGTTGCTCATATCAAGAAGAGTCTACTTGGAGTGGTACAAATATTTAAGAAAAAAGGGAGGACTATGAGACTAAGTTGATGAATGCCCTTGAAGACCAAGAAGAAGAAGACAAAGAAGATGAAGTCTCAAATAGAGGAATATTAAGATCAATTTAGTGTGTTTGAAGAAAGAATGGATGAAGACACCAATGAGCATGAAGATATAGTCAAACATCTTAGTTGTCAATTGGAAATCCTATCAAAAAGCTTGAAAGCTAAAGAAGATGAGTGCTTAACGTATGAGATTGATAATGAGTCATTGAAAGCTCAGTTAGAAAAGACATATAGTAAGATTAAGCCATATTTGATGTTTGAAAAGAGATCAATTGATCCAGACAACATTCTGAATAGTCAAAAGCATGCTAGTGATAAAATTGGACTTGGTTACAAAGAATAATAAGAGAATGTAACTCAAGACAAAATAAAGACCAATTGAACAAGGAAAATTAGACCTTGAAGATCAATCATCAATCACAAAATGCAGGTAGAATGAGGATAAATCATATTAGACAACTAAATTCCATAAGGTATGCAAATTTCAATGGTGTTTGCTATACTTGTAATTAATTTGGTCATCAGGCTAGATAGTGTAGAAGACCTATTGAGAATGAATGGAATTATCAATAAAATAACATAACCAAGGTTGAATGCTTCAACTATCATGATTTGGGATAATTTTTAAAATATAATCTAAATAGGTAAGGCAAGTTGATTTTTTCTCAACAAGAATGGTTTGCTACAACTATAAGAAGATTGGTCATATTTCTAGGTTCTGCAAGCAAAGGCCATCAAGTCAAAATAAGTTCAATTAGACTCTTAGAGTGTAATAAAGAAGAAAATTTAACTTATGGAACCCAAAGATGAAAATTATGAGTCTTAATGAGTCTTCATGTCTAAGTGGTCTATTTTCTAAAGTGGACAATGCTATATAGGTTGAAGAGAATTAAGAGATCCCATTGTCTACTCCTATTGAGAATGAAGAGACCAAGCTCAAGGAGAAGACCAAGGTGCTAGTTGAGAGTAGTTTTAAGGTGTATATGGATAAAATTGAACATACTACTATCATTGAGCATGTTTTATGCAAATAACATCAGTTGTTAATATCTAGTGATGAGGTTCTTTTTCTAGTTGAGAAGCTATGTCATGAATACTTGTTGTCTCCATGTATTGTCAAATCAAGCTTGGAAGAGAAAGAGAATATTGTAATTGATGAGAATTTTGTTTCTATTATGCATTAGATTAAAAATAATAACTATTAATATTAGATGAAAAATGAGGAGAAGGAATATGAGGAATTGTGGGCAACTCCTAGTTTCACATTATTCTAGGACACTGTGAGTTAGGGCGACTCTATCTAGGCTTCAAGGAAACACTTGACAAGCAAGAGGAATCATGGTGGATGCTAGTTGAACCTTAGTTGATGTTGTAAGACAAGAATATCATTTGAATATATGTTTTTCTAAGGGGGAGCAATGAGTCTTATAAATATGCTCCAAGATGTTGTGATGGAATGAAGTTATGTGTGCAAGGTCTGTAGGCTAGGTATGGAGATATCTAGGTGAAATTATAAGTTATCAAGGTATTTTAATGGCATAAAAAGGTGTTATGACTTTATTCAAATGTGTTCCATCTAATTTCAATCTTTGAAAATATTTTATGTGAAATCAAATAATTTTTGTTTGCTCTCGGGTTTCCTAGTTTGTGCTTAAGGGTATGTAGGTAAAAAACGATGGTATAGGAAGTATGGGATACCAAAGGAGTCTAGGCTGAAAATTTGGTCTATAAGTGTGTATTGATGACCTCCAGGTATGAAAAAAAATTAGACTTGGGATTTGACATTAAGATGGTGTGTTGACCAAGTTTCTCTTATAAACCTAGTGTTTTCATTTTTATTGAAAAAGTGGTTTTACTAAGAATTGAAGTCTAAGTTTGCTTAATTATTTAAAATGACCAAATGGGTGCTCAAAAAGTTTTTCAAAGACTTCTAGAAGTGCATGGTTGGTTCCATAAAGGAGGATTTGTGTAAGTAGAGGATTAATTGGTTAGTAGGTTTGTGAAGTAACTATGTTATAGAGGAAGAGATGAGTTTTGTTTTTTGACATGTTTGAGGGGGCATATGAATGTACTCTAGATATGAAATTTTAAGCCATGAAAGTCAATACACCATAAGTTATGGGTTCTACAAGGTCTAGGTAGGGATACCAGGCCTTTGAGCAAGGCTAGTATGAAGAAGTTGACTTTTTAATCATTTTATCCAAAATACCAAGATTTTATAAATATTATAAAGGGGAGCCTAAATATATATAACCTATGGGGAATCCCTCTCAGTGTTCTCAAGGTGAGTTCAAGCAATTTTGATGTTCTAGTGTGTTTTGTCTTCATAAAAGCAAAGTGTGATCAAAGAAGAGTGTAGTCATGGATCATGTTTGAGAATTTCAAGGTAAGAAGTGGTATGAAAAATGTTAGGGGGGTTTGTATCATATCTTAGAGGTGGTCCTTTATTGTTGTTAGTCTTAAAATCCTCTTGAAGTCCTCAGGATCATAAGATATGTCCTTTGTCATTAATGCCAAAGGGGGATAAAGATCATAATGAAGTTTGATGAGGATGATCAAATATTAAGAAGATATTATAAGGGTGTTTTGACATCAATGACAAAGAGGTAGATTATTGAGAATGGTCATTGATGTCAAAAAGAGCATGTGGTACTAATGCATTAATGACAAAGTGATCAAATGGATAGCTTGGAGAGATATGGCACTTGTGCAGGTCTGTAAGGACAAAAAAGAGGTTGTGAGGCATCCGTAGATGTCTTGACAAAGATCTCATTTGTTTTGTGAGCATTCAGAAAGAAGAACATGCATATTATAGATTAAGAGAAGAAAGACCATCATTGTATGTCATGTAGATATATATGAACCAGTAAGTTTGTGTATTTATTTCAGGTATGAAAAAAGTCAATAATGGTTAAAGGTTTACATGGAGATGTTGTCTATGTGCCAAGAAGCTACCCTAAAAATTTGGAGTCTTGAAGTGAATGCTAGCTTAAGTTATAGATATTCAAAGTTACTCTACTAAAATATGATGGGCCAAAGACCATTAAGTATAATCATGTTAAATTCTGATGTCATTAGTCTAGAAGATACAATGGTGAGTACTTAATCATACATATTGAGATCAATGGTTCGTATGAAGTCAACATGTCAAAGGTCACACACACTAGTGAGAAGTGTCACTAGTTCACTAATCTAACAAAAGATCAATGATGAGTGGAGGTTCATAATTATGAAGATAAATAGTGTAAGACAAGTCAAAGAGTCAACAAAGCATGCTAGACTACCAAGTGGCATAAGCGCATGGAATGATAGTAAAGTGTTCAGAAGGCACACAAGGGTACCAAGTGTCATAATCATGGGAGTTTTGATCAAGATCTAATGGTGAGAATTGTAAGATCAAGACTTGGTTCATCCAAGGAGATCAATGGTGTGTATTTGATCAATATTACAAGGTTTCACAAGACGAGGTCAACGTTTGAAGTTTAACAATTTCTCAATGACCGTTGGAATTCAAATATTTGAATTTATGACGGAAAACCAGTCTATAATTTTGGTATATGCAAAATTTGACCATGGTGTAAAAATAAAAGTTGTATAGGACTTCAAGGCACATCTAACAATATTTATTTAAAGGTATGAATGTTTTTACATTTAAAGTTATTGAGCTCCAAATTTGACTATTTATGTGTTCATGCTCTACAAGTAACCCAAGAAGGGTATTTGAGTTGTTCTTTATGGTATTTTTATGTTTTAAGATGAACTAAGTATTAAAGCATGTTTTAGACTTCATGAGGACCATTTGTATGGCTTATGGAGGTTTGACCAATCCATATTCTATATGATCAAAGGCTTAGAAGTTGATTGTGTATTCATTCTTGGTGATCATATATACAAAATGATGTTTGGGAGAATTGTACTATAGTTGAAGGGTGATGTTATGGATGTTTTCACCTAAGGTGGCCCTATAGATCATGTGTCATGGGTATATGTAGTGTTAAAGTTTTATTTTGTTCTAAGGTTGATTGAAGAAGTGTCAAAGAGGTGAATGGGTCTCTATAGGACCTAAAAGGACACTTAAGCCTATTTGAAAGAGGGTACTACTTAAAGGTGACTCATGTATAGGACTTAAGAGTGAAAGCATGTGTTATGTCTAAAAAATAATGTTTTGAACATGATATTCATGAAGACTCTATAAAATGTGAAACCAAATATGATGGTTTATAGACTTGTGGAATATGCATTAAGAGACTATTAGAGACATGTGTCAGCAGAGCATGTGTTGAGAGTGTAAAATATAGAGAAAAGAGGCCGGTCAGAGTGATGGCTATGTGTATGACCTTTTATTCATGTCTCTATTATGATTACATAGTTACTCTAGGTTTGTGGCTGAAGATGATATAAGAAGCTTAGGGTGATCTAAAAGGGTGTTTTGGATTCATTGTTTATGTGAGCAAGGTTGAGAAATTGTGAAGGGTGAAAGATAAGTGTTATACATTGTGTCTCCATTAGATTTAAGTTCAATAAAAGTTTTAGTGTTGTTGATTTCATAGGTTTTATGTGGGTTCTAAACATCTAGAGTAAGTTGGTGCTTGTTCATACTTAGGGGTGGGTGCTCCTTGTGAAGTGGGTGATTCACTAAAAGGGTATCTTGTTTGTGATCATATTATAGGGCAAGTAGTCCATGTGTTTTTAGGATTGAGAGTGGATTTTATTTCCCATGAGGGTTTCGCATAGGAATCATGTGTTATGTGTTTGATCTTGTGAATGCTTTGAATGTATGAGATATCTTATTTATAGTGCTTGATCAAGTTGATATATGTTATTTGATTAAGAGTTTGAAAGGATCTAAATTGAAGATTGAAATATCTAGCATCATTGATTCACCCTCCTCTCTCAATGATTGTACCTCTAACATCAGGTAATGTCTCAACCATTACATTATAATTTGCTTTTGGATAGACATTGGATACATACGATGGAATCTATCCCATCTACACTATATCAATGTGTAAAAATTATACATGATGGGACCTTATTGACAATTCCCACTAATGATTCGCCCTTTAAATTTTAAAAATAATAAATTCTAATATAGAGGGTATTCCTTGTTAAGCACATGATATAATGAGAGGGGGGGGGGGGCGGTGAATCAATATATCATATATCTTATAAAAATTTCCCTTAACCAAATTAAACTTAATCAAACATTCAAGATATACAATAAAACTCAAACAACAAAGGCCACACACCTATCTCTCAATGTTGCTATCTCAACAAATGATAGTTCATTACAACATCTCTTTCCTCTCTCTCACCTTTGCTCTTTTAAGCTAGATATAACAAATACAAATCATATTCATCTCTCACAATTGCTCTTCTAAGCTAGATATTACAATATCAAATCAAACTCTCTCACACTTATTACAAATGGCTTCTCAAGCCTTTATTTATAGCTTTCCAAATGACCTTTGGCCTTCCCCCTTTGTGACCCTTCAATCCTCATGGAAAATGGTGCCAAACTTGTATGACCCTTCATATTCTTGCCTTTGAAAAGTCATGTGGTGACCCTTCATGACCAGAAACGTCCTTCCCACTTTTGTCCTTATCTTGGTGACTTTTCATATTCCTCAAAGTGTCCTTTCATGATAAATTGCACCCTTCCTCTTTTGTCTTCACTTAGTGACTCTTGGAATTCCCCAAGATGACTCTTCATGGGAAAATGCATCCCATCCTTCTTTTGTATTTACCCCATGGCTCTTTGACTTCTCCATGGGCCCTTCTTTTGTCTCATATGCAACCAAAAATATATTCATTAATATTAAATAAATATTAACTCACATTAGCCAATATATATCTATTACAAACAACATTAAATGCAATGGGGCCTTTATCACCAATAATGCTAGACCTTTAACATCACTGACAATATTTTCAACAGTCTCCCCCTTTGTCATTGATGGCAACCTCAATCCTGAAACTGCCACATCTTGTCACTTTCACATAATGTCATTTGAAAACATACAATAACTCCCCCATACTCTAGCAACATGTATCTATTCCTTGTACCTATTTCTACACCTGTATCTATACCTATTATTCTCCCCCTTTGACATCAATGGCAAAGGGACTAATTGGAGCTAACACTTAGCTCCCTCTCAATTGATGTTGAACATCAATGGCAGGAAGTAATAGAAATTACTCCCAACTCCTCTCGCAGATCTTTGAATGTGTCCTTTGATAGTGCCTTTGAGAAGATATCTGACAATAAATACACATTGTTCTCTATCCTTTGAGCATCTACAATCAACTCATTTGAATCTTCTCTTCTAATATCACAACCTTCAGCATGAAACTTTAATGTGTATCCTTGATCACATATTTGACTAACACTCAATAGATTATGCTTAAGACCTTTTACATACAAAATATTCTTAGTCTTAGTTCTACCATAATCCAAACTCAAAGTACCTTTTTCAACTATCTTGGCAGTGGTTTTATCTCCGAATCTCACTGTACCACCATTGATTTTATTTAGAGTAATGAACTTACTTTTATCTCCTATCATATGCCTCAAACATCCACTATCAATTAACCATGGCTAATCTTTACCTCTTACATGTAGGGCTATCTGAACCATCATAGAATCTTCAGGTTGTTTCTTCTTCCATGAACATGTCTAAACCTTCTTCTTGATGAATGGAGCTTTGAAACTCTGATCCTTCTTGACTGACTCAAACATGCTTCTACAATACCGAGCTATGTGTCTGAAGTTGTTGCACTTGTAGCATAATATGGTCTCTTCATCTAAGCTTGATAGAGGAGCAAAAGAGTTGTGGCTTCTGCTTGACTCTACTTGACTTTTCTTCTCCTTATTTCTGAAATTGTTAGCTCTTTTTCTACATTCTAATTTCTTGTGACCATATCCATTACAATAAAAACAATAGCCATAAAAATAAGACATGTCTGTATATCTCTTACCTGATTGCCTTTTGTATCTTTGTTCTCTCCAGCCTTCTCTATTTGAAATGTCCTCTGTATTTTTCACTTCTCCCCTTATTTCCTCTTTTGTAAGAGCTTTAGCATAGCTCTTCTTTTCAAATTTGATCCCTGTCTTATCTGAATTTGCTTTTTGACTTTCCAATATCTTATTCAGCATGTTAGTGCTATCCTCAAATTTTGAATCACTAACTACTTTATCATTGACTGCTTTCTCAATATCTTCTTTTAAAGAGGCAATTTCAATAACATACCTTTGACATTCTTTTCTTGCTATTTCCAATTGTGTTGTGAGATCTTCTTCATTCTTCTTGGATTATTCCAAGTGTGTTGTTAGATCATCAATAATTTCCTTTGACTCCTTTTCATTTTTCTCGATCTGGCACTTTAATATTTGATTCTTTTTCTCAATAGCTTTTAACTCTTCAAGGGCACAAATGAGTTCTCCTTCCATATTCACTTTAGCTTCCTCCTCTTATTCTTCTTGATCTTCTTCATCTGAATCACTAACTCCACTATCTTTGACTAAGCTAGGATCCTTAGAATACAGACTCTTATTCTCAAATCCCTTCTTAGATTTTCCTTTGAAATTCTTCTTGTATGTAGGATTTTCTTCTTCATCATCATTACCCTTATTTGGGCATCTAGCTGAAAAATGTCCAATATTTCTATAATTAAAACATTTAAAAGGTAATTTTCCTTGATATTTATCTATTCCTCTTTTTGACTTGTGAATGAAAAGTGCTCCATTGTCATCTTCATCATCACTAAAACTATCACTTTATTCTTGAATCTTAGCTTTCTCTTTCTTTGATATCTTGAAAGCCACTTCTCTCTTTGAGGGTTTATCTTGTTCTTTTCACATCTCATATGCCTTGAGTATACCATGAAGCTCATCCATCTTTAGCTTGCCTAAATTCTTCATCTCCTCAATTGCTGAAACCTTTGCATTATATCTCATTGGTAGAGATCTCAAAACCTTTTACACCACCGTTGACTCTTCCAAAATTTCTCCAAGACCTTGAATCTGATTTAGTATTTGATCAACTTGCAAGAGATAACTTGCTATATCTTCTTCTTCTTCCATCTTCAAACTTTCAAACTATCTTCTAAAAGTCTGAAGCTTAGCTTGCTGAACCTTTCCATCACCTTTGTAAATATTCTCAAGTTTTACCCAAGTTTCATGAGCAGATTTACATTACATAACTTTAACAAATTCAAATTCACATAGACCACATAAAATAGCATTTAAAGCTTTAGAATTGCATTTACTTGCCTTCTTTTCTACTCGAGTAATTGTAGATGTTTGTGGCTCTTCATATTCCTCCACCACTATTTTCCATATGTCAAAGCCAAGGGCCATCAAATAAACCTTCATTCTCATACTATAAAAAGCATAATTCATCCCATCAAACAAAGGTGCCTTATTTTTAGAAAATCCTTCCTGTGACCTAGCCATCATGCTTTCTCAATCTACCTTCAAGCTATAAAACTTTTCAAAAAGGAACCTGCTCTGATACCAATTGTTAAGCATGGGATATACTGAGAGGGGGGGTGAATCGGTATATCATATATCTTATAAAACTTTCCCTTAACCAAATTCTACTTAATCAAACATTCAAGATATGCAATAAAACTCAAACAATAAAGACCACAATCCTATCTCTTAATGTTGCTATCTCAACAAATGATAGTTCATTACAACATCTATTTCCTCTCTCTCACCTTTGCTCTTTTAAGCTAGATATAACAAATACAAATCATATTCATCTCTCACAATTGCTCTTCTAAGCTAGATATTACAATATCAAATCAACCTCTCTCACACTTATTACAAATGGATTCTCAAGCCTTTATTTATAGCTATCCAAATGACCTTTGGCGTTCCCCCTTTGTGACCCTTCAATCCTAATGGAAAATGGCACCAAACTTATATGACCCTTCATATTCTTGCCTTTGAAAAGTCATGTGGTGACCCTCATGACCAAAAACATCCTTCCCACTTTTGTCCTCATTTTGGTGACTTTTCATATTCCTCAAAGTGTCCCTTCATGAGAAATTGTGCCTTTCCTCTTTTGTCTTCACTTGGTGACTCTTGGAATTCCCCAAGATGACTGTTCATGGGAAAATGTGTCCCATCCTTCTTTTGTCTTTACCCCATGGCTCTTTGACTTCTCCATGGGCCCTTCTTTTGTATCATATGCAACCAAAAATATATCCATTAATATTAAATAAATATTAACTCACATTAGCCAATATATATCTATTACAAACAACATTAAATGCAATGGGGTCTTTATCACCAATAATGCTAGACCTTTGACATCAATGACAATATTTCCAACATTCCTACAGTCTTACCACCTAAACAATGTATTCTAATTGAAAATATCTAGACTTATGAAATGGGTGAGTCAAGTACAATGGATCCTTCATCTCTAGATGCAAATAAAACACAAAATAATGAATTGCACATAGATGCACATCAAGAGAAATAAACGTTATCAAGGGAATCCATGATACCAAAGCCACAAGAAAATAAAAAATTTGAGATTCCTTTATTGGTTAATACCGAGAAACAAGATGGCCATGTTTTAAATTATTATGATAGTGATTATGATCTATCCTATGATATGACAAATGATAAATTGAAAAAAATAAAATTTTGATACACTTGACGAACTTGACCGTCTTTCACATAACCTATTCAAACCTATAGGTCTTGGGACATATAAGATAAATTGACATGTAGAGGATACAAAATTGACTCTAGATAAGGTGAAAAAAATGAGCATGTAAATGCTTTTTATTCCATACATTCTTCTTGGATAAAAATGTTGAGTCAACCTTATCAGGATCACATGCAAATACACCATGTAAATAGTGTGGAGTCTTCTCACAAGGCTTCAAAAAAAATTAATAGATAACAACACAACATTATACTCCATATACCATACTTTATATGTTACTTACACATAGAGTGATATCTTTACCTTATAGTAGACACATATTAGGAAAAATACTACTTATAGAGGGATTACTATATTATAAATATCAATGTATCATTGATCATAATACAAATAATTATGAGGCATTGAATAACCCAATTCAGAAATACAAGAATGAATGACACATCCAAATTGTGCCTGAAATATGGAAAAGGCATAATTCTAATCTTTCAAAAGAGAATTGTTGGCACACGAAACAAGAGCATTTACATCATGAATACAACATTTCACACAACACAAAAATATAATTATGTTGGATAATTATTTACAAGAATGTGAAAGATTATAAAGCTTCATAGGGTGGTTATGGTTCTCAACAAACTCATGAACCAACTTTTATTTAACAAAACATAACATTAAATAAAATAATTAACCAAAACATTATAATAAATGACCTTGGATCATAAAAACAACAAATTACCCCTTGATCCAAAGGGGTATAACAAATGAATGAACTGGATCAATGAATCTAAAATCATCAAAGAAACTCTATCACAATTAAAAGTGGCACAATGTACCTCTGGCACTAACCAAAAATTGATGTCTTTCCATAAATAATCCTACCCCTATGAGTTTGGCAAAAAATGGTTGATAAACATGATCAAGGCTTGATCATCCCTAGTGAACATTGTACTGTACTACAGTAGAACACAATCAAACATGTCGAACTACATAGACCCACATAAGGTCCCACATAGGAACCCATCCAAGTGACAACTCTGTACTCTGTATAGCACATCTTCCTAATAGCCAATAAAGGATTATGACCTTTGCTTAAAATTGAATGTACTAACAACCCCTATCAACTCGTACCATCATCGATGACTGATCAAAGGCTAACAAATGAAATATATTCTTCCCATATTAAGTGATAAGTGAGAATCCATGCATCAAGAGAACCAAAAAAACTAACTCTTCCTATTTCATGTCTTGAATATTAGATATAGAAAGCTAAAAATAAAATTAAAAGGAAGAACACAATCCAAAATTGCTATTCAAGCATGAACCCAAACTTCGAGCAAATAGATAACTAGAGAGGGTGATTATCCTCCATCCTCAAAGGACCCTCTAGCCTCTAGTTGTCACTTAGATGGTATTAATCAAAATGATCCTATGAGATTCAATGGATGGTATTGTTTCTCAGAGCACAATAATGAGGAGACATTAGAAAAAATCCATTTTGAAGGTGTCAAGTTTGATAAAAAATGTACCTTTATACATTAGTTACAATACGTTTATTATAAAAATAATATAATGACACTTAAAATTACAAAATCAACCATTCTAATGTGTCCAAAATGTCTAAAAACCTATAAATCACTTATTCACATGACCACCTTTGCATAAATGAATGACTATTTAAACAATCACAATATAATGTTTTCAATGTTGAATACAACCAAATTGAAAGATTTTGGAAGTTTGAACTCTTGGCCTCTATTTTTGAGAGTGACTTACAAAATCTTAGCAACAACTCCTCTAGAAACAACTTATAAATATCAAAGGAAAATGTTTGTTTTAAACCGTGTCCTGATTTTTTTAAAAATAAAATATAATATCTATTTGCATGTAAAATTATTTCACTCCCCCTCATTTTTTTAATTTCACTTGCATGAAAAGAATAAAGTATTTCCTTGTGGGACCTATTCCAATTTTAGGTTTTTACATATTTTTGGCAAGCTTTTAAACTTCTTCAACATGCCATGGCTGAACTACATACTACCATCAGATGGTAAAATATACTTGAAAGGTGTTCAAAGACCTAAAAAAATAAAATAGTACGTCGTCATTGATTGGAACTATTATTTTGATTATCTTTTAGTAGTGTTAATATCTAATTATGAAACATTATTTGATTTTAGGTTTTGAAGATCTACCAAAACTTCTTCAAGTATGAAGATTCTAGCACACAAAATACAATGGAATTATCCAATGGCATCACTTTTCACAAACCCAAACCAAATTTATGGTGAAGTTAAAGACACTATTTTTTGCTTTATGGTTAGCAATGTCTAGTGAAATATTTCATCATCCTTTGATTTCCTATTTGATTATATGGTGCTTTATGACCTCCCAGTTTCTATCTTTAAATAATATTAATGACACTATATAAGAGATGCTAATGCCATCGTACTCACACCGAAATTTTCCATACAAACTTTACATGAGATTTAACTTGATCTCAACAAATTATAATAAATTTAATATGCTGTAAAAGGATGTACAATTTATTCATGTGTTGAAAATAAATTTTAAAGTATATAAAAAATTAAAATATTCAAAACTTCATACCATATAAAAAAAGGTTCTCTCTTTGCTTCCCACAGGTTTTTAGAGGTACTTCAATCCTCTACATGCCAAGATTAGACACCACTATTGGACCATGAAGTATGAACATTTACATCATGAATACAATGTTTCACACAATATAAAAATATAATTATTTTGGGTAATTATTTACAACATGAAAGTTTCTAAAGCTTCACGTGGTGGTTATGGTTCTCAACTAACCTGTGGACCAACTCTTATTTAACAAAACATAACATTAAAGAAAATAATTAACCAAAACATTAAAATAAATGACCTTGGATCATAAACCCAACAAGAACTATCTATCAAAGTGACCAAAGAATGAAGATATAACATTTACTACAAATATTGATGGAATTAATTGCCAACATTTCAAGGTCAATGTAAATGCTTGGAATACAAATTGTAGTATTACCACATTATAATAGTTGGGACATAATATATATGAGTTTTGATATGCACCAATATTTCCATAATATATCAGGTGTATTATATTACCCATTCCATATGGTCCAAAAGTAGTGGACCTTGCTATATGGGTAATAGATTGACAACCACACTTACCTTTACATCTTGGACAACATTGGTTGACTAATATCAAATCCATTTCCAGTTTTATAAATCAATGTCTTATTTTAAAACATGAACATAAAGAATTTCATATTACATATAATGGATATGAAGGATAGGCACTTATAGTTTCTGGTAGTGAGTTACTAGTAGATACAATGCATTTGGAAATTATTTAGAATTTTTTTTTTTTGGAAATCCTAACTTTACAAATCATATTGGCTCTTGAATTTGAATACTTGTTGGAATAAATGTTTTCAAATATTCAAAAAATACAAAACAAAAAAAATCCAAAAGTATTCAGCTTTTACATGTTCTGTTAGTTCCTTGGCATCTATGTTTTTGGTTCCATGTTGGTAGATGACATCAATACTTTATATATACACATGTTTTTAACACACCATTTGAGTGTGATACATGTATACACATTAACATGATCTATACATTTACAGTTGTTGGTACTTACTTATACTCATGTCATATGGACATTAGGGGAATTCACTTCTTTGTTCTTGATACATATAGGTTATATGGTTCTATGATCCATTTACATTATCATGTTTGAGATTATGTACTTACACATGCCTTTTTACATGGTTACATCTTTCACAATGTACTTGACATTTTTTTAACACATATATCCAAGGACTAGTATCATATGCTTATGCTTTCATTTGTGCACTTCTTTTAGTGTCTTGATTTTCTATTTTCCTACTTGTTTGAGCATTTAAATATGATCCATTGTTTGTGACCCCCATTCCCTTATTTGCCTATTTGACATTTAAATATTCCATTACTTGTCATATGAAAATTTCAATATGTCATTTTTGATTTATTGGACATTTGCCTAAGTCACACCCCTTCGATTGTGCAACATTTGAACATGTCCCTTGTTTGAGATCTCCTTGGACCACTATCTTTTGATTTTATTTTTAGTGCTCTTATGTGTGTGCTTGATTACTTTTTGAGCTTATATTATACTATATATAACTTTCCATGATCTATATCATGCATCTTAGGCTTTGATATGATCACATGCTATGTGATTCAATGATATATCTACTTAGACATGTTCCTTCTATATGACACATGGTTCATTCAAATATTATATTGTTGTCTTATCCTTTTGAGGTTAGGTGACTACCAGTTTCTACTCCCCTCGAGGGAGGGGGGGTGTGGTTATTAATGAGGTCATGCCATATAAGCATGTCTTTCACATGTTCACAGTTTAGTGGGGGCATGTTTTAGAAACATGTTCTTCACACCTATTTAATACTCAACATACCCATATTACACTTTGGGCATGTTTTATAAATATGTCCTCCATATGGGTACTTACATCAATTTTCATATTCTCCATATAGAGTTGGGCATGTTATGATATTATGTAGTCCACCCTTGTTCAAAGATTCAAATTGGATAAATTTTCAAAGTTATATGATTCATATACACATTTGTGGTACAATTATATAAATTGACACCATTTTTATACACAATTTCATCTTGAGACATATCTAAGGTGGATATGCTATGAAAAGGGCACCTAAATTACAAAATCAAAAATTAGTTTTAGATTTTAAAATACTTATATGGACTATCATAAACCACTAGGATCGACTTTTAGAGACTATATTGAGACAATATACTGGAGTATTTGGTTCACTTTTGGTATAGTTGAGGTGATTATTATGTAAGTAGATTTATCGAGGTCTCTTACAATAGGTCTTCTAGGTCTTCTTTAGGATTTAAAGCCTTCTTATTATCATAACCTTCTTGACTCAATGTTTATTCACATTAACCTCTTTATCTCTCTTTTTTTAATGATATCTATCACCCTCTTTATGTCACCTTTGGTATTAGGAATAACCTCCATGATTCCTCTTTTAAAAATCTTTCACAAGAAAATAGTTTTTTGCATTTTTAGGCCTTGTATCTAAACTTGCAAAACTAATCATTAGGTTATATCTTGAGGCATAAAGATGATTAGTTCTTGAAAACACTTTAAAAACTCCCTCCAAAAACTAGTTCACATCCTTTCAAGGTTTCAAACCTTTCACTATACATGTCTCTTGAAAACACATTGCATAAATAGGGTTTCTGACCTTCTTAAAAAGATTGTTGTTTTAACCTTTTAGGGTTTTACTAGTGTAAATCCTATGTAGTTAAAGGGATGAGTATGTTTATAATCTGGGTTAAAAATTAGAAATTATTTATTTAATTAAACTTTACCAAAATAGCAAGTGGGAATAAAAAAGGAACTTATTTAGAAATGAATAGAGTTTTTTATAGATCAAGGTACTGGAAATGACTGAATAGACATGCATGAATCTTTCATCTTCTTACTATGTGTTAAAATCTAGCTCAGGATAGTATCACCCTTGTCAAGACAATAGTGGCATGTGGTGCTAGTGTCTAATTATCATGATAATGTCCTTCTTGTTGGCTGAATATTTTATAGGCCAGCTAACTGGTGACCAAAATAGTTCCTATCACCACAACATAGGGAGATGGGTCATCCTGGTGTGTAGCTTTACTACATCAACTAGAGACAAAACTCTCCTCTCATCAAGGGGAGGTTCCCTATTAAATATGCAGAGCTATATACAATATAAATAAGCAAAAAGTTAGACACAGGGGTGGGACAGACCATCCATCTCTCTTCTTTCAGAGATGATGCACACAGACAAAGGAGAAAATCTTGGCTATAAATGCTAAAGGCACTTCTCTTCTTTTAGAAGTGTCCTTACAGGAAAATGTAGGAGTTTCTTTTAGATAGTGAAATAACTGATGATCAAAAGGGCGTAGTGACAACGTGATGAAATAGAGTGAAAAGTCTCCACCTCAACTACCTAAAGAGTATAACAAAAAGGATAATGGGGGCACAAAGTCATCCTAGAATCCTCAACACAAAAATAAAGGAAAAACATAGACTAAAAACAATGGTGAAAGTACAAAGTCTTCTCATAGTCATTTTTAGGAAACCTCCCTTTTTACCTTCACTAATTATACTTGCCAAATTAAATGAATAAGAACACCTTTAGAAGACAGACGTAAGAATGATCTCCTAAAATGATACAAGTCAAAATAGCACAAAGTTTTTAAACAACTTGCTTTCTCATTCAAATAAAAATGAAAATGAAATTACAATCTGAGCTCAAAGTCTCAGTCTTCTTCTTTCAAAATGGGCAGAGTTTTGCTTTTGGTAAGGGGAAGATCTCCCTTGTAACAAATGAGAGATTACAATAAATAGGGGAAGAAAGGAGGCCTTTTGGCACCCTTTTCACAAATGACCCATGCACGTTCCCATCATTGGGAAGAGCATGCCGCTTAAACATCATATGAGAAATTGTGGGCTGCACCATTTGTCATTTGCACCTCTTAATGATCAATTCGTAGACACCTCCTTTTGCCACTTAGATGCTTTGTCCATTTCTGCACTTGGTTTTTCTTCTGATTTCAATAAGTGACACATGGTGCATTCCACTGTTGAAATAAGTAGGACATATGGCAGCATCTGCTGAGTTTATAAAAGCTTTAGGCATCCTCTGAAGGTCCTATAGAAGAGGACATATGACAGCTTCCACTCTCTTAGTAACAATATAGAAGCATTTAGGACTCATTTGGATTCATTACAAATGATGACACTTGTTGGCTTCCACCGAGCTCTACAAGGGATACATGGCACATTCTGCTACCTTTAGAGAAAACATGTCAGAGACCTCTACATTGGCTACTTGGCACCCTCCGTGAAACTACTTTCCCTAGTGTAAATTTTGATGTTCTTGGGCTCATCACACCTTAAAATTTCTTTGGCTTTTCCTTTGCTTCGGCATTTCTTCTGCTCCCTTTCCTCCTTGGTATTTTCTGTGGACATTTTCCCATGGACAAAAAGTCCGCAAGAATTGCCTTGCCTACTTCTTCATATTTTCTCTCTGGGTGAATTCCTTCAGATAAAAGGTCTGAATGAATTTTGCCTTAACATTTTTTTGAGAAAATCTTCTTGAGAGAATTCTTCATTATTTTGGTTTAACAGTTCAATGGTTCAAGGGCTCATTCTTCATTATTTGGCTAGTCCTTTTGATCTTTTTCACCAAGCACATTGAACCAACTTGGTCATTGAACCCATTGAACCTTTGAACCAAAATGGTTCAAAGTTCAATGGTTCAAACCTTTGTCCTTTATCATTCATTGATTGAACTCTTTTGATTGAACTGAGGCACTAAACCAATCTTGAAATGACCAAGTTCTAGAAACTTGCTCTTTTGAGAGCTTGCTTCTTTCTTGTAGAGTCTGTAGAAATCAACTTGTGAAGCCTGTAGAACTTGGCCTGTAGAGTCCGTAGATTTTCTTCCTACAGAGTCTATAGATTCAAGCTTGCAGAGTCCATAGATTCAAGCCTGCAGAGTCTGTAAATTTTTGGAAAGCTTGAAAAAATAGGAATTTGAAAGCTCAGAACAATTTTTGAGAAGGGAAGAGAGAAGTTTTGGTCCTTTAGGACCAAGATAGCTCATATGTTGTTCTAAAAATGAGTGACATTTTTGGGGACCAACAACTGGATCGAGTTGGGGAACTTCCTTCTATTGCAAAAATTGATAGAAGGGAGTAGAATCCAAAATCTCCAGTGCCTTAGAAGCATGCCATTGGGCTATGGAGTCATGCTACCCAAAAAAAAAGGCTCCAAAAAATGAATACAAAAGAACAAAATAGAAACAAAAGACTATACAGATACACATATGTACATGGGGAACTCATCCAATACTTCAAGAGTTGAAGTGATTTAGATGTTGCCCATTGTGAGGCAGAGAAAAGAGAGTGCCATCTTGATACTTCAATAGGAAACTATTTTTACCATTGAGCTAATGAATAATAAAAGGGCCCCTCCATAGGGAATCAAAATTTCCATGCATCCCCTTTGGTTCTCTTCTCTTGTCCTACAATAAGACTTGATCTCCAACCTTGAAATCATGATTCTTTGTTTTCTGGTTGAAGAGCTTCTTCACCAGGCTTTGATGGGTGGCAATTCGGTCCACCACTATAGTTCTCTATTAATTTAGCTTAGCAAGGCACACGATCCTCTTCTCAAGTGAGCTCTCATACTTTTGATCTTCAATCACCTTAGCCAATTTCAATGCTAGCGATTCCAAGGTGATTGGTATCTCAACATTGACACCATACAGAAGCTGGAAGGGAGACATACCAATTGCTCTTTTTGGTGTAATTTTGTCTGCCCATAGAGCATCAACCAATGCCTTATGTCAAGTCCTTTGGTTGTCATCCACTAGCTTCTTGATGATAGTCACTAAATTTTTATTGCTTGACTCGGCCTGTCCATTCCCTTGTGAAAAGTAATCAGAGGAGTTGGAGAGTGTAATTCCATAGTGGAAGCAGAATTGGGTAATCTCTTGAGAAGTGAAATAGGCTACATTGTCAGTGACAATTTTGACTGGGACCCCAAACTTGGACATAATGTTCTCTTTGAGGAAATTGCATACTACTTTTGAAGTAACATGTTTGATCAAAACTGCTTCCACCCATTTGGTGATGTAGTATGTTGTCGTGAGGACATAATCATGTCTAGCACTTGATGATGGGTTTATAGCTCCAATAAAATCAATTCCCCATTGCTAGAATGGCTCCTCTATGATTACTAGTTCGAGGGGTAGGGCAGCTAACTTGGGCCTTCCAACAAACTGCTGGCACAGTTGGCATCCCCTGACCCACTTGTATGCATCTTGAAAGAGAGTTGGCCAATATACCTAGCTCATAGGATCTTATGGGCAGTCATAGGGGTAGAAAAGTGTCCTCCATAGGCTAAATTGTGGAAGGACTTCAAAAGTCAGCTTTGTTATTCCTTGTCCATGCAGTGAAGGAACATTCCATCAAGGCTCCTCTTGTATAGGCCATTGTCCCAGAGGACAAAATTAGCAGCTTTTAGCTTGATGGTTCTCCTTTTTTTATAAGATAGGTTTGTAGGACATTCACCATAAGTAAGGAAATGAGCAATCCCTAAATACCACTCATTTGTGGTGGAGACAAAGAGGACTATTAGTGTGTCATCCACTTTTGGTTCTTCATGCCCTATTCCTCTTAGCTTGTTATCATCAATTAGTTGACATAGCCCCTTTCCATGTACCATATTGTCTGGCTTGATGATCAAATCAAACTCCTAGATCTTTGCAACCCAATTGGCTCTTTTCATCTTGAACTGCTGTTGAGTTAGTATAGATTTTACTGTGGTGTCAGGGACCAAAGTAGTAACTCGAGAATTGAGGATGTAGAAACAAAAATGTTTCACAGCCTTCACCACTGCATAAGCATGCTTCTCCATATTTGAGTACTTTAGCTCATGAGCTTTGAGAGGATAGCTCATGAAGGAAATGGGAGATTCCATACCTTTTTTATTTTGTTGAACCATAATTGTTGAGAGCGTATATTCCAAAGCATAGCTATAAATGGTGAACTCTTTGCTATAGTCTAGACAAGCCAGAATTGGAGCATGGGCAATGGCAGTCTTGATATCCTCAAACACTGACTTACCTTCTTCTATCTAGCTAAATATGGCCTTTCCCTTCATCATGTTTACAATGTGCTTGGTCTTCTTGGCAAATTTAGGGATGAATCTTCATAAGAAATTCACCTTTCCAAAGAAAGAGTGAACAATAGTCTTACTTGTGGGTAAGGAAAGTTCTTGGATAGAATTGACTCTATCTGAGTCAATCTTTATGCCTCTTTTGGACACAATGTGTCTGAGAAGTTTCCCCTCTGTTACTCTAAAAATTAACTTCTTGGGGTTTAAGGAAATGCCATTCTGGCGGTAGCATTCCAACACTTACTACAAATGGTTCACATGATATGGGCGATGCTTAGAGAAGACAATCAAGTCATCAAGATAAACTACGATGAACTTACCCATCTCATCCTTAAAGGCAAGGTTCATTGCTCTTTGGAAGGTGGTGCCAACATTTATCAAACCAAAAGGCATCCTTTTATATGCAAATGTGCCCCAAGGTGTGGTGAATGCAGTCTTATGCTAGTCTGCTTCACTAACTTCAACTTGATTATATCCTGAGAAGCCATCTAGCATTGATAACATCTTCGAGCCCATCACTATTTACAGCACTTGATCCATGATTGGCAAAGGATAATTATCCTTCAAGGATGCCTGATTCAAATTCCTAAAATCCACACAAAGACAAATTTCACCATTCTTCTTTCTTACAGGCACTATATTGGCAATCCATGTAGAATGATGGATTGGGAAGATTATCCTAGAATTTAGCATTTTTTGTTTCTCAAATAAAATAGTACGTGATATTTTTAGATTATAATGCCTGGACTTTTGACTATAAGGTGTTGAATCAGCCTTGAGAGGGATGTTGTGTCAAATATTTTCAAGCCAGAGTGATTTTAGGTCAGCATAGAAGTATGCTAGGACATCCATGTATTCATTGAGCAAAGAGGTGAACTTGAAATGCTCTTCAGGAGTACAACATTTCCCAATGTTCACTATCTTGGGGTCTTCCTTGGTTCCCAAATTTACTTGATCAAACTCCTGAGATGAGCTTGAATCCATTGGCTGATGTCTGATGAGTCTATCATGCTTATCAAACAACTTCTCAAGGGAAACTAGGCCTTTGGGAATCTTATTCCCTTTCAGTTGTAAGAACTCCTCACCTGTGTCTGCATTTGATTTAGGAGCTTTTTCAAACTTCTGAGGTTCATTACCTTCAAAATGTAGCCATTCAAAGCTGTCTTTTTGCTCCAGGAAGGCAATGATTTGGTCATCATTATTAAATATTTGCCAATGACTAGCATTATCAGGTACACTTGGCCGAAATACCAACTCAATCATGTACTTGTCTCCTTTGAAATCTGGGTGGGAGACCAAAAGAGTGGCTGAAATAGCCAGTGCATCCAATCGATCATTGAATTCTCTAAGAACTGTAGAGATGTTGAAAGCATCAAAGTCTTCAAGCTGGTCCTAGACTAGATTATGGTAATGATGTAATATTTCATTCTTGGTTTGATATAGGTTCCTCACCTGACAAACCACTAGTTTGGCATATCCTTTAGCATGAATGAGATTGATGCCTTTGTCTCGAGTGGCTCTCAATCCAAGTAGCAGAGACTCATAATCAACGGTGTTATTTGTGTTACTAAACTACAATTTATAAGATGAGGGAAAAGTATCCCCTGAGGAGATATTAACACAACTCCAGCTCTTGAACTAGTGGAAGAGCAACTGCCATCAAATTCAAGAACCCATACCTCATTTGATACTAATTTTCTTTTGGGTTCTTCTTCATCTAGGGGTGGAGATACTTCCACACTTGCCTTCTTCTCAGCCAATTCCTCTACTGTTCTAACTAAATGCATTTCTATGCTGTCATTTATAGGAGCTTCATCAAATGTCTCATGAACTCCATCTGTGTACAAAAAGTAGTTACCCATGCTTGAAGACTCAAACAAAATTTAAGCTTCAGGTGCTAAGGTCTAGGTAACAACATATTTCACTTCCTTCTTGGGGAACAACCTCTTCATAACACCTTTGACTAAAATCCTCACCTTTGATACATCTATGCTTAATTCACCACCAACATCCCTGCAAAAATTCTGCCTGAGAAGGATGCCATATGATGCTAGGACATCTACCACCAAGATAGTCATCTTGATTCTTTTATCTAGAAAGGTAACAAATACAAATTGGGCATCTTTGATTTGTCACAACAAAGGTACTTGCTTATTCTCCATGGAGAAGCATCTACCAAAAGTTTTGGTCCATGTGAGGTCAAGGGATTCAGCCACTCTAGCAGGCATGACATTATCTAAAGCTCCAAAATCAATGATGCAATAATTCAACTGATGCCCATTTATCAATAATGAGACAATAAAAGGTTTAGTCCTACCAGGAGCAGTAGGGGGAGTAGTGACAAGGTTGTTCCTGGTAGGTAAATTCCTGGCAGGATCATGTGTCACTTTAGGAATTGCTTGTTTAAAAAGGACGTTCTGGTGTTTAACACATTTAACCAGTCAGTCTAATTGCTCAGGATGGGATTGCAAAAATTCAAATTTAGACATTTGAATTTTGGTTCTCTTTATATGGTCAATGATATCAAATGTCTAGAACGAGCTAGGAGCAGAGGATGGGAGTTCATCTTCTTGATTTTTAAAAGGGGGAAGACTAGACTGTGAATTTGAAGTAGAAGGCATAGGGGCATTTGGGGTACTTACCTTTCTTGAAACCACAGGTCCTTTGGCTGGAAAGGAAGAGTGGATCTTTGCTCAATAATTGAAACTGCTAGTTGAGGTCACTCCTCTGCTTTCCCTTGATCAGCTTGTTGAGTTGATTGATTCTTAGACCAAGTGAATATAGCATATGACCCCTCAGCTATATGGCCTTCACTTTTGGGTTCATCTTGATAGTTTAGGAAACTAATATGGGAGTTGCCAACTAATTATTCTTCTTCCTCAATGAAGAGATTAGCATCATCTTTAGGATTTAACTCAAGTTGGAATGAAAAATTTGCTTCAGCTTCAAGATATCCAACTGTTGAGTTGTTCAGAGGTGCTTCAAGGGTGAGGTTCCTCTATGGGGGCAGAAAGCAATTTTTCTATCCCTGATTCCTGGCAGCATTGCCTTGGTATGCTTGATTTTAGAATGTCCTCTTGGGTATATCTCTGTATGCAAGAGTAGATGACATCCCTTGCACCATTAGCTTTATGAGAGCTAGCATTTCATTTTATAGCTTTTGTACCATTGGTCAGTGCTGACTGTAGGTGAATACTCAGAAGATGAAGATGATTTACCTTTATTAGAGTCTCTCCTTATATTTCCTACCAAGATAAGGTTATCTTCTACCTCAGTAGCCAAGTCCTGAGTAGCAGCAAGGTCCATGTGTCTGGCCCATCTCAGCAAGAAACTCACTTCAAGCAGTTGTGAGTTGATGAAGAAGCATTTTAGGTTCTGATGTGTCGGCTAGGTGACCATGGGAATCCTGTGCCTCAACTTGTCAAACCTAGAAATAAAATCCCTCATAGGCTCATGAGCCTCTTTCTTCATCTGAGTGAGTTAGGCTAGCAAGGCATGTGCATCTCCTGTAAGCTTGAATATGGCTTCAAATTTGTCTTTCAAGGTGTCCCAGTCAGTCATTGATCCAGCTTGCAGGTGGTAGAACCAATCTACAGTAGTGCATTATACTGTCTCCATGAATAGCCTAACCACTATGTCTTCAAATTCTACCCCTATTACACTGCAGGATATGCTAAAAGTTGTAATGTGTTCATCAGGATGAACCTTCCCATCACCAAATAATTTGGGGAAATTCTTCCTTGAACTGCATGGAAGCTCATGCAGAGGTGGAGTCAAATTTAGTGGACTGAAAGAATTACCCTAGTGGCATTGAGCCATGATTTGATTATGTAAAAGTGGGATAACTAATCCAGGTGGAGCATGGATAGGAAAAGCTCAGCTAGTAGTAGAAAAAGAAGCTCTGCCTTGTGTTGGTGGCCCTGTAGGGCTAGGAGGAAGACTCCTAGTTTGTCTAAGGTGAGGTTGTGGAGGAAACAACTCAAAATTACTCTATTGTACAAACTCAAAAGTAGGGTCAATAACACCTTGGTATTTTTAGCCTCTGGTATAATGTGGCATTGCCATATTGTAGAACAAAAAATGGAAAAGAGCAGGATCTGATTTAGCTTGAAGTTTGAGACTTCAAACTACACGCTCTTCCCCAGCAGAGTCACCAAAAACTGTTGGGTGAATATTTTGTTAGCTAGCTAACTAGTGAACAAAATATTTCCTATCACCACAGCATAGGGAGATGGGTCATCCTGGTGTGCAGATTTACTACATCAACTAGAGACAAATCTCTCCTCTCATCAAGGGGAGGTTCCCTATTAAATATGCAGAGCTATATATAATATAAATAAGTAGAAATTAAGACATAGGGGTGGGACAAACCATCCATCTCTCTTCTTTTAGAGATGATGAACATAGACAAAGGAGAAAATCTTGGCTATAAATGATGAAGGCACTTCTTTTCTTTTAGAAGTGTCCTTACAGGAAATAGCAGGAGTTTCTTTTAGATAGTGAAATAATCAGTGATCAAAAGGGTGTAGTGACAGGAGGATGAAATAGAGTGCAAAGTCTCCACCTTAACTGCCCAAAGAGTATAACATAAAGGATAATGGGGGCACAAAGTCATCCCAGAATCCTCAACACAAAAAGAAAGGAAAAACATAGACTAAAAAAATGGTGAAAGCACAAAGTCTTCTCACAGTCATTTTCAGGACACCTCCCATTTTACCTTCACTAATTCTGCTTGATAAATTAAATGAATAAGAACACCTTCAGAAGACAGACGTAAGAATGATCTCCTAAAATGATACAAGCCAAAATAGCATAAAGTCTGTAAACAACCTACTTTCTCATTCAGATAAAAATGAAAATGAAATTACAATTTGAGCTCAAAGTCTCAGTCTTCTTCTTTCAAAATGGGTAGAGTTTCACTTCTAGTAAGGGGAATATCTCCCTTGTAATAAATTAGAGATTACAATAAATAGGGGAAGAAAGGAGGCCTTTTGGCACCCTTTTCAGAAATGGCCCATGCACATTCCCATCATTGGGAAGAGCATGCCACTTAAACATCATATGAGAAATCATGGGCTGCACTATTTTTCATTTGCACCTCCTAATGATCAATTCACAGACACTATATCACCTACTGGAGTAACTTCTTGAGTCGACACCTTCTTTTTCCACTTGGATGCTTTGTTTGTTTTTACACTTGGTATTTCCTCTGATTTCAATAAGTGACACGTGGTGCATTTTGCTACTAAAATAGGTAGGACACGTGGCAGCATCCATTGAGTTTATAGAAGCTTTAGGCATCCTCTGAAGGTCCTACGAAAGAGGACATATGTCAGCTTCCACTCTCTTTAGCAACAATATAAAAGCATTCAAGACTCATTTAGATTCATCACGGATGATGACACTTGTCAACTTCTGCTGAGATCTACAAGGGATATGTAGCATGTTCTGTTGCCTTTAGATAAAACATGTTAGAGACCTCCTCATTGGCTACTTGGTGCCGTCTGTGGAACTGCTTTCCCTGGAGTAAATTTTGACATTCACAGGCCTGTCACACCTTGAAATTTTGTTGGCTTTTCCTTTGCTTCAGCTTTTCTTTTGCTCCCTTTCCTCCTTGGTATTTTTCATGGACATTTTCCCACAGACAAAAAGTCTGCAAGAATTGCCTTGTCTGCTTCTTCAAATTTTATCTCTGGGTGAATTCCTTCAGACAAAAGGTTTGAAGGAATTTTTACTTAACATTTTTTTGAGAAAATATTCCTGAGAGAATTATTCATTATTTTGGTTCAACGGTTCAATGGTTCAAGGGCTCATTCTTCGTTATTTGGCTAATTCCTTTTGATCTTTTGCACCAAGCATGTTGAACCAACTTGGTCGTTGAACCCATTGAACCTTTGAACCAAAATGGTTCAAAGTTTAATGGTTTGAACCTTTGTCCTTTATCATTCACCAATTGAACTCTTTTTATTGAACCGAGGCACTGAACTAATCCTAAAAATGACCAAGTGATGGAAACTTGTTCTTTTGAGAGCTTGCTTCTTTCCTGCAGAGTCCATAGAAATCAACTTGTGAAGCCTATAGAACTTGGCCTGCAGAGTACATATATTTTCTTCCTATAGAGTCTGTAGATTCAAGCCTACAGAGTCCATAGATTCAAGCCTACAGAGTCCATAGGTTTTTGGAAAGCTTGAAAAAAGAGGAATTTGAAAGCTCAGAACAAATTTTGAGAAGGGAAGAGAGAAGTTTTGATCCTGTAGGACCAAGATAGCTCATACGTTGTTCCAAAAATGAGTGACATTTTTGGGGACCAACACTTCCTATAGATATTGTCAAAAACTTTCAGGAATGTTCTAGGAGGTTCTGTTAGTCATGTAGGTGGTTTTATGACATTTGAGGGCTCATTTATGTCACTATTTTGATCGAATATCCTTTGAATCACTAATAAATACGTACACACATGAAAAAATAAATGGATAAAATTCAAAAAGGAAATGAATACTAGGTCGTGGGATGTTATGATCACATGGAGCAGAACCCCTACTATCCTAGCAACTACCTACATTAACTCTAATGTTAGGGGTCTCATATTGCATGTAGTTCTCCCTTAGGGAATGTACACTATCAAATTTCATGGTATGCTAGAATAATTTTTGCTTAGGCCCTCTTTAATCAAGCATGCAATGTATAGGTGTGAATACTAAGTAGTATGTAGAGTATTGAGTACTATTGATTAATTTTATGTAAATATGTGCCAAAATAGTAAGTGCTACATGTAAAATGCTTTGTGAGGATATTTATATAGAAGGATCTTTGTTTTAAATACCAGACCTTGTTTATTGGCTAAAAGATCATAAAAGAGGGATATAAAACATAAGAGAAGGCTCACAGAGGGGTTAGGACAGAAACATAGGAGAAATGGCCCGTCAAACACTAGTGCCATAAGTGGACACTAAAACCATGTGGCTCTACTATCCTAAAAGTGGTGCTAGTGTTGTAAGGCTTATAATAGAGCTAAAATTAGGGAAGATAGGCTAGGATCCATATGACAAATAAAATGTGACTTATGACTATTGGGAGTGTCATAAATAATGAAAAACAAGACATAAGAAAGATCAAAAGATTCAAAATGACCATGTAAATAATGGATATAATCATCACTAAGACCTTCACGTGAAAGAACAACAATATACTTAGTACTCGTGGTTTCTTGACCAAATTAGGGTGTTTACATTTACCCCCCTTTTATTCTATTAATGCAATGAAATGAAAGTAATAGATTAAAATAAAATGATGAATGCACACATGTACTTATTAGAATGTAATCTAGTTTTGGCCCACTTCTTAGCCAGAGAAGTGGACAAGAACTAGAGTGTAATATGTGAATGGGAGACACATGGTGCGGATTCCTCCTATAATGAATATGAGTATGTAAACTAAATGTGTGGAGAAACATGACTCACTTTTACACACTTTGATATATAGACTAAATATGAGTATGTGATCTAAGTTTGGTGGAATTCTATGGATCAACTACTATAGATAATACTATAACCCAAATTGGTGAAAACTTGGTGATGATAATGATTGTAAATTGATAATATAAAAATGGGAATCAAGGATGTGTGCTCTACATTGTGGCCCCTAATCTTGATATCTAAACAATATAGTTGTGTATCTGACTATTTAAATAAATTAGTATACTTGAGTCAAAACCATATAGCTGAATACCTATGTGTATGTATATCTATGAATATGAATATATATGTATCTAACAACCTATGAATATGAATATATATGTATCATAAAACTTTTGAATTTGAATACCTATATAAATGTACGTATTTATGTAGACATATGTGTTTGTATATCTACAAAACTATGAATTTGAATAGACTAGTGTGTCTGTATATATGAAAACTTGTGAATTTAAATATGTGTGTAAACCTATGTACCTATGTAGACTCATATGTATATATATATCTAAAAACTTGTTAATTTGAATACCTATGTAAACTTGAGTTCCTATGTAGATCCATGTGTCTGTACATTTAAAAACATTTGAATTTAAATACCTATGTAAACCTATGTACCTATGTAGATGTGTGTGTCTATATGTGCATGAAACTATGTATGTCTAAATCAATCTATGCATATCCCCCCCTTTAGTGACATTGCCAAGATTGTGGTGAGGCTATGTAACCAAAAGTGGTAATGATCACTTGTATCAGTGTTAATTAGTAGGTATAATTTTGTTTTAAGTTTGAAAAGTGCATTTATTATGATAGAGTTGATAATTGAATGTGTAATTAGATATATGTTTTATTGATTGTTATGTTAACTATAGTGATATTATTTTTGTCATTTTCTAGATTTGAGAATGACTATAAGATTGGTTTAACCAATATGGGACATTACGTATTGATGTCAAGTCCCATGTGCAATAAATGGTCCATAAATTAGAGCTATAATTCTCAAGATATGGTGATAGTAACTGATTTGTATTAGTTAGTGAAATTAGCATGTAAGGGTAACCTTGATAAGGTGGCATTAGGTAAGTATGACTTAAATAGGTTATTTGATTCACTTGGAAATTCATTTTGAGCATTTGAGTTGAAAATAATTTTGTGTTTGAGTGAGAGAAACATGACAAGGAGATGAGGAGATAGATTGATGCACTATGAGGAGGTTGAGGGTTGGATTCAAGCTAGGGAGGATGATTTCTTGGTAAGGAACCTAAACTATTTTCAATTTTTATTATTTATGTTATTTTATTTACTATTTTTACTAAAAATGAACTGGTTTGGGGCCTATTTTGCAAATAATGGTGCTAGTGTTTAGTTTTGGGCACTATTATCTAGTACCTAACACTAGTGTCCAAGGGGTAGAACTAATATCTAACACTACTATCCTATATGCATCACTAGTGTCTAGTAGTCCTGAGATGTAATGCTGAGTATATTTAACCAGT
>JARHVA010002147.1:580000-585000 GCA_037957365.1 Torreya grandis
GGTGTAATACAAGGCATTTGTTCACTATCTATTTGTGGAATGCAAGCATGATCATCACTTGTAATTTTGGAATCAATGGTAGGCAAGGTAACAATCATGTTTGCTTTTTTCATATTATGATGTAGTGGAGAAGAATTAGAGACATTTACATTATTAACTCGTTGTAAAGAATCTTTGCATTGAGCTTGATTATGAAGGAAGGTGATAAAATAATTTCATCTACCTTAGTTTGTGCATTAATAAAAGGTGTAATATCATTGGTACTTGATTTTTCAAATGTAACTGAGAAGGGTAAAGAAGATGCATTGTTCCTATCTACTTTACTTGAAAATTATGGAAAAGTGGTTTTAATGTAGTGCATTTATATTGAATTAATTTGAATAATGAAGTAGAAAAATTAGTTGAAAATCTAAGATCACATTGGAATAAATCACTAACAACAAGAGGTTCTTTTGGCATTATATTGTTAGTTTTATTTTGAGGAGTAAGATATTAGTAAGAGGAAAGAGACAATGATTTATCTAATATATCATCATGTTCATTTTCATTTTCATGCTCATATTAATCTCCATATCTATCATTATAACAATATTCATCATCATCATTATACATAAATTCATTATTATGCTCTAATGTACAATCTTGAAAATTAGTCCATTCATTGTTATAATAATTAGATAAATTCAAGAGTGAATCAATTGGGTGAGGGGTATAAGAATTTTTAGATGCCATTTTAAAATTGATAAAGAAGATAATGTAAAAAATAAATAACAAGCATACAAGAGGTAGAATATAATCTAACATAAGAATATGTGCAATTTGAGAAATTTTGAACAAAGTGTGCAATAGAAATTAGGATTTGTAATAAAAATTATAATTTCTAATATTTGTATGTATAGGGACCTACTATGTGGATCTAGGGTTTTGAATTAGGGTTGTGTTACAAAAATTTAAATTGCATTAAATAAATGTAAACCTAATATAGGATTAATTAAATTCCCTAGGTTATGCCAAAAGTTTATAAAAATAGAAATTTATAACCCTAGTTTAAAGTAAATTTTTTTAGAGAAGGTAAACCCTAATTAAAGTTAGGGTTTAAGTAATATTCAAAGTAAGTCAAGTTCACCAAATATTTTAACCTTTTAGGTTTTACTAGTGTAAATCCTATGTAGTTAAAGGGCTGAGTCTATTGCTAATTTGGGATAAAAATTAGAAATTAATGATTTAATTGAACTTTCCCAAAATAGAAAGTGGGAAGAGAAAAATAAATTATCTGTAAATAAACATCATTTTTCATGGATTAGGGTACTATAAATGACTAAATAGACATGTATGAATATTTCATATTTTGATAGTGTGTTAAAATATGGCTCAAGATAGTATCACCCCTATTAGGATAATAACACCATGTGGTGCTAGTGTCCAATTCTCGCACTATTTTCCTTCTTGTGGAGACTATTTGAAACTTTTAGGGAAGTTATGGGATGTTATGGAGATCTTGTAGGTGGTTCTATGTCATTCGGGGGCTCATTTGTTTCACTCTTTTAACTGAATCTCCTCTAAAACCCTAATAAATACCTACACACATGAAACAATAAATGTATCAAATGCAAAAAGGAAATGAAAAACTAGGTTGTGGGATGTTATGATTACATAGAGTAGAACCCCTATTTTCCTAGACACTACCTATATTAAACCCAATTTTATAGGTATCATATTGCATGTAGTTATCCCTTATGGAATGTGCACCATCAACTTGCACACTATGCTAGATTTATTTTTAATTAGGACCTTCTTTGATAAAGCATATAATGTCTATATGTGAAAACTAAGTAGTATATAGAGTATTGAGCTATACTATTGATTTATTTTATGTAAATATGTGCCAAAATAGTAAGTGTTATATGTAAAATGAATTTTGAGGCTCTTTATATATAAGAATCTTTGTTTTGAATATAAGACCTTGTTCATTATCTGAGAAGTCATAAAAGAGGGATAAAAAATATAAGAGAAGGCTCATGGAGGGGTTAAGACTCAAACTTGGGAGAAAGGCCCCGTTAAACACTAGATACATAAGTGGAAACTATCTCTATGTGGTTCTACTATCCTAAAAGTGGTGTTAGTGTCCTAAGGCTTACAATAGAGCTAAAATTAGGGAAGACAAGCCAGGGGCCCTGGTGATTGGGAAAAGGTGACTTATGACTGCCAAGAGTATCACAAGTAAGGAAAAATAAGACATAATAAATATCAAAATACCCAAAAATAACATGTGAATAATGTCTATAATCATCACTAAGACCTTCATGTGAAAGAACAACTAAAGACATAGTACTTGTTGTTGTTTGATCAAATTTGGGTGTTTACAACTATAAACTACCAAAATATAATATCACCTTATGTATGTATTTTAACACATTGAAAAAAATGTGAAAACTTCAAAATAGTCTCATTATATCCTTAAATAATGTTTCCAATATTCATATTGATACCTTTTGAGGTTATGTTCTCTTTTTGGACTTTTAAACAAGGTTTTTAGGCCTACTAATAGGTCTGTTGATTGAGAAACACATATATCTTCTTATATTAAAATTAAAAAAACCATAAAAAACACATTTAACACCTTATAAAATCCTTATTTTAATATTATACAAAGTTTCATAACCTTTTGTGAGTTCATTTTGAAGCAATGAAGTCTTTTGTTCTTTAAGACCCTATTTTAGGCCTATTTATGTAGGCCTACAGAAACTAGGTCAAGAATATTTTTTATTATAGATAATTTAAAAAAAAAAAGATCTATCCTATTAAAAATACCTTTTAAAAACTTTATACCAAGTTTCATACATTTTTTAGGGTTAAATCTCTTTTAGAGCGTTTTTAGTATCTTAACCCTAAACTAGGGTTTAATCGACACAATAACACATATAAAAGGACTTATCACTTTATATTATTGTTTTTGGAAAATTTAAGACCTTATAAAATTATTAAAACATACCATTACTCTTTAATTTACTTATTATTCTTCAAAAATCCCAAAATGATTAGAACAATGACTATTTCTTGGATTAACATAGTCAAAACTATGTGCAACCGTGGGAGCAATAATTTGAAGGAAAATCAAGGATTAATGACTTTTAAATAATTATTTTATTTATATTAGGACCTTAAAAAACATTTCCGACTCTTTTAAATACCATTTATACTTTATCAATTGCAAAAACGTATAGGAAATGTCCTCATGCTCAGATCGTGTCATGAAATACTCTATTTGTAGACCAGCATAAATGGAAACACAAAAATATTTATTTATATGGATATTAAAAATTATTATTCATTTAAATATATTATAATACCTTATCCAAAACCTATCTATCAAGTTTCATAAAATTTGGGTGGTTCATTTAGGAGTTATATCAATTGTAGTGGGTTGAAACCTTGACTTAGGGTTTTCTAAATATGTAGGACTTGAGAGCAGATAAAAATGGAAAATTGAAAATTTAAAGCCTATGATTGTTCTATTTTACATAATAATACTTATCAAACATAATATAAACCTTTCCCAATATTTTCTTGATCATGAACGATCCAAAAATGCTCAATTTCAACAACTTTTTCCCTAATTGTCAGAAACTGACTCAGTATGTAGACTGAGATAAAAAATGAAAAATTATTAATATATAATGAATTTCAAGGACTTATTTCGATTTTATGGATACCTTTACTATTTTATCTAACCCTTTTTAGTGTGATTCAAGTATAAACAATCATAAAATACATAAAACCATTACTTTATATATTTATTGTATAATAAAATACATACCTTTGATCTCTTTAGCCAAAGTAAACACTATATAATCATTAAAAAAAAATGAATAATTTAATCATGTAATAATAACTTTAATATATATATATATATATATATATATATATATATATATATATATATATATATATATATCACCATACATCTATTCTTTATTCATCTTTATCTCAAATCTTCTTACAATCTCCTATTTTTTCCATGGAAAACCTTGAGACCCTACATCAACAACCTATCAACTTTGAATTTATTCTTATTTTCACTCCTTTTTTGGATCCTATCCTATTGGTATGTAGCTTCATCAATTATAAAAATTACTAAATGTTTATTCAACTTTCAAGAAACATACTAAAATTAACCTCCTTCTAGATAAGTCTTAGGATAAATTAACATGGTGTTAGAGGTACATAGACATTTATAACTTATTATTAGACATTTCAAATCTTATAAAAATGTATCAAGTCATATAAAACACTTCAAAACACTTCCACATACACTAACAAGTTTGAATTTTCAAATTATCAATTTTTGGCAAGAAAATTAAAACGAATCCTAAATGACCTATACATAATAAAATGAAGCTTTAGTAAAGATTTTTGTTTCCAAAATAAACCTCCACACATTGATGATATTTACATTAATTTTGATGATTATTATAAATTATATTAAATGATACAATATTTCCAAGTTTATATATTGGACTTGAATACATCATCCAACCTCACTAGATTTATAGTGCGAGTTGACTTGGTTCACTCATGCTCACAAAGTATAAGTATGATGGGGTTGTAAGGTTGAGATAATATCAATAGATGGGTGGAAACTAAAAAATTTATCCAATATTTGGGGTATGTTCTATCCAATATTTATATATCTAACTCTACAAAATTTGAACTTATACCTATTTTTCTAGCTTCCCAAACAGTTGTGTCCTAGTTAGATGCTTACATCGACATAAGTGTCATGTTCCCTAATGTCATCCAATTTTCAATTGTAATGTGTCCCTATGGTTAGCATAAGTGATTTAATGTGAGATATTCTTTGATAATATTGGTATATATGCATGATGAATCCTCATTCCATACTCACCAACTAATTTCATACCTCTCACAAGGAAACCTACCAAGAAGCATTCAATCAATCATTCAAGTGAGAAAAGATGACCTATTATTTAATATTACCA